>JAJMSM010000111.1:0-39517 GCA_030578475.1 Hyphopichia wangnamkhiaoensis
AAAAAAAAAAAAAAAAAAAAAAAAAACAAACCAAACCAAACCAAAACAAACCAAAACAGAACAACCAGACTTTTTGTTTTTTTTATTTTATTTTTATTCATTCATATGTCCATGACGACGTGGACGACGCCGATCGCACACTGATTTCAGTTGAGTAATTCTTGTAAGGACTTGAGTATTCTATTACGATTATTCTCACCCCGACCGGACTGGCCCAGCTGTTGTGATTGCAGACCTGGCTGATATGTCCCTTGTTGTTGGCCAATTCCAGAATCGGTGCTTGAACTCGCTTGTCTTTGCTGGGGTAACAGTGAAGTCGATCCAGCTGTAGAAGGGTCAGGATTATTACCAGTCAATGGTGAATCTGATAATTGACCTGATTCTTTTAACCTATCAATAATGGTTAAAAAAACTTCTTTATTCGATTGTGTATGCTTTGATATTAAATGCTGATTGACTTCAACCAATTGATGCAAGTATTCATTTTGTCTATTAATAAAGACCATCTGATCTTGCACCAATCGTTCTGCAGCAATTTGATAATCTTGATTATGCAGAATTAGTTGTGTCAATAATCCAAGTACATTATCAAACTTATTGGATTGGTGAGAATGTATTTCTTGATAAATCTTGTTTCTAATATCATCAATTTTTTGCAATGCTCCATTAGTAGAAGCACTCTTTTGATTTAAAGAATATTCATGCTGTGCTATGATTGGTGGAGGGAGAGGTAAAGAGCTTGGTGACAATGTTGTAGACGATGAGGGTCTGGAACGATTTTTTATAACATCATCGACATTGGAATATTCCGATTTATCCTGTTTATCTCGATTATCATCTTCCTCTAAATCATCATCATCAGTTCCACTGTTTTTCTTATGTCTCTTATTACTATTAGAAGTCAGAGAAGATGTCGGTATCTCGGTAGAAGTTAGCAACGACCTACTTCCAGCTTCGAAGCTAGATATCAATCCACGAGATTTACCTGGAGTACTTGAGCCTGCTACCGATGATTCTTGTAGATTACCAGTGTTTTTAGAAAATGGAATATTAATGCCTTGGTTATTAGCATTGGCGGGATTAACGCCTTTACCATTTTTCAAAGTTTCACTTAATTCATGTAATTCATAAAGAGCGAATTCCAAGTCAATAACCGAGCTATGACGATCAATGGAATTGAATAAATAGGTTGATGGATCTTTGTTGATGTCAACTATTGAGAACTGATTCAGTTTAAATGGAGAGTTCTTATCGGCTTTTCTTAATTTCACTTTCTTAATGGCATTAGCAAGCTGACGTTGTAAAGTTCTCACGGTTGGAACAATGATTTCATCATGAACGTTTTTCAAAATATTATTATTGGCCTCGGATCGTTTAATTTCTTCGTAACGCGTTTGGATTAATTCCCATTTTTTAGTTTGACTAAGCTTACGATCACCAACATACTTGAATGGTTTAATGGACACAATGAGGTATAGGATTAACCGTATATCTTGAGTAGTGAGCTTGGTACGATGACTAGGTTTGAGAAGTGGGTTAGAAGCCGAGGCGGATGAGCCAATTGATTGAGTATCTATTGTAGTGGTATCATCTATGGAAGTGAAGGTGGTATCATCGGCTGTTTTCAACATACTAGAAATTGATTGGTTGCCAGCTACCTCTCGAGACGGGAGTGAAGTTTCGGCTTTTATGGTATCCTTGGATTTTTCCGAGTCTAATGACTCCCCTGCATTAGCCTGTCTATCAGGTTGGGAAGGTGAATGTGTCGGTGAATTATTTGGGGATTCATCGGTAGATGCATGCGTTAGGTCTCTGATATTGGAATACTTTCGGCTTTTAGATGACATAGTGGATATAATACAGGGCAAGGAACAGCTTCTCTATAAATGAATTCTAATAAAATTGTCTAAACTTTTGTCTTGAATGTATCTGGTTGCTGATCCTGCTTCTGTATCTCTCTTATGGTTGGCAATTTGAAAAAAAAAAAAACGACAAAGTGAAAAAAAGAATGATGAAAGAAAAAAGACAAACCGGACTTCTATTTTGGTCGTTTTGATTTTAAGCTTGCTTGAACTTTTTTGTTTTAAATCTCCGAATGGGGCGAAATCTTAAAAAAGGGTATATTTGAAGGAAGCCAGAAATCTTATAGATATCGAAGACAACAAGGTTTCGGAAAGATCAATGCACTGGTTCTGAATGATACAAATAATAGAAACTCAATTTGGAATAAACAATTCTTGGACAAAACGCAAATTAAGGAGCAGTACAAATGAAGCTGAAGACCAAAGAGAAGCCCAAAACTGACAAATAAATGATAGTGATCGAATATGAAGACCAGAAAGTTGAATAGGAAACTAACGTGACAATCAGAAAAGAGCAAGCAGTTTAGGAAAAAGAAAAAATAAAGTAAAATAACAGTTATTTGAAAAAGAAAAAGAAACAGAAAAAAGAAGAAATGTCTAACGATTTTTTTTATATGTGGATCAGAATGTCACAAGGTTTCAGTTCGGTCCTATAGGAACAGATGGAAAATGTTACCCCAAAAGCGAATGCACTTTTCTTTTTTCGGAAGAAGTAACAGATCAATTAGGAACTACTAAGCAGGAATGATCGAGTCGTTGTAAGAACCCCAAAAACCGTTTCAAGGAATATAGATGTGATGCCAATGCTATTGGGAAGTTGGTTCTATATGATACAAAGGAAAGAAGGAATATCGAACAGGAAGGGAAAGCGAGTACATTTAACCACTACGCTGAATTGACTCCTAAGGGAAGCTCACAAAGAAGAAAAGCACAAACGGAAAAGCAAGTAAAACAAAAAGAAGGAAGCTTTTATGGTAAGGAAATAGGAATTGAAAAAGAATGAAGTTGAAAAAAAAAAAAAAAAAGAAAATAAATAAAATAAAATAAAAAGGTCAGAGGGAAAAAAGTGAAAGAAAAAGAAAGAAAAAAGAGACTAAAATAAGTAAAAGCTAAAAAGTAAAAATAAAAATCGGTGATTTTGAGGGTTCAACAAATAGCCAAAAAAAAAAAACGAAAAAAAAGGATCGCGAAGGATCTTAATAAAAGGAAACAAGTTTAAATAGTAATGCTTAATCGGACTACCCTTAGGCAAGTGATTATAATCACGGGTTTAAGTACAGCAAGCAGAGGAAATATTGGTAGAAGAACAGAAGAGAAGAAATAACAATGATATAACTCAAAAAAAAAAAAAAAAGTAACAACACAAGAATAGAAATAAGACAAAAACGCAAAACGAAAAGAGAAAGAAGAATTTAGCAAAGACAAATAAAATAAAAATAAAGTAACAAAAAAAAAAAAATAAAAGAAAGAAAAGAGACTAACAGTGGAAAATAAAAGTAACCTTAGATTTCGGTGTCACCGATTAACGAGCGCAAGAACGTTTTTTATCTTCAACAGCGTGCTGACCGAGAGAAGGATATAGGAGCTTAAATCAGCAATATTGAAGCTGTCACTTACTTTACAAGATAAAGGGATAAGAATCAGCCACGATAAGTGGGGATTTCTTTAATGGTACGAGCTTATTCAAAAACAAAAAAAAAGTGAAGATATCTCAGTATAGATATACGGTTAGCTCCTTGGTTTTTAGAACAATAATCCAAAGTAAAAAAATATCATAAAAAAAATGAATAGAAAAAGAAAGAAAACAAAAAAAAAGAAACATGGTAGCAGAACAGAGCACGCAATACACAGCAGATTGATGGACACATGGAGTTTTTTAGCGCCAACGAACGGAAGTCAAAACTTTAAAAGGCGCTAACCTACTGATTTAAAGAATAAAAAAAAAAAAAAAAAAACATTTTTGCTGCATGTTATTTACATAAAAAACCCACTTATGCAGTATGTACTGGCGCATATACATTGCACCACACTGTCCTCAAAGGTGCATAGACATTACGCATCTACGTACATGAATAGCTCACCGAGCAGATTCATGTTCATTAAAGGTTAGTCTTGTAAGAAGCTTTGTCTAAGCCAACTCCAGCACCGTCTCGATGTTGTGGTGTAGTTCTTATTGTCTTACAGACTCGCTGGCATTATCTTTCCTTTTTCTGACCTTTCGGATTCTTCGTACCATTGTGGTACCCTACTTTGAAATGCTGGGCTAAGTTGGCCCGTAAACGAGTCAGACAACGTTTTTTTTTTCTTTTTTCCTTTTTCTATTTTGGTAGATGCAGGATCAGCGAGCATAGCTTGAATTATCAAAAGAAAAAAAAAAATAAAAATAAAAAATAAAAAAAGAAACTCAATTCGGCGAGCTGATGGATATGGATATGATCAAGCCCCGGGTATTCAAAAGTGTCACTGGCGAGGCCAATGCTGACCACTAGATAAAACTGAACAAGTCAATTACGTTTTCTAAATAAGGTTACAACATGTGAATTTACGGCGAGATTTGGTTTTTCCACTTTGTTCTTATTTTTCTTGAGGTAGTTTGTCATTTAAGTTTTTTTTTTTTTTTTTTTCCTTTGTTATCTGGTGACAACTTACCATAATCACTTTTGCGAGCTCGACACCTTAATCCTCCAGCAGTAACCTAAAGTCAAAATTTGTTCGATGAGGTACAATGGTAGTTAGAAAAAAAGAAAAAAGGAAAATAAACAGGAAAAAAGAAAATAAGAAAAAATCAGCGGCCGTGAATTGTCCCAAAATCCCAACAAAATTTGATGACTGTGAATAAAAGGAAGTCAGTAGCCAAGTGAGAATTATTCACTGGGTCAACTTGCGAAGATTCAACGGCTCTCAGTTTAGGTATTGTCTAACTTTTTCAGAAATTGCTTTGTTGTGTCGACTTGTTTCGGTGCAAAACGTCCTTGTTATTGGCTTTATCGGTTGAAATCCGCCTTTGTGTAACGAACTTGTCCAAAATAAAAAAAAAAAGAAAGAAAAGAATCAAAGAAGGAACCAAAACCTTTAGGGAAGAGAATAAAAAGATGAAGGAATAGATAAACAAGTCCCCATTGAATAAACGTTCTCGATTCAGTATCAAGGGTAAACCCCAGTTAAAGCCTTCTTTAATATTGCTCTGGATACATTCCGAGCGGGCAATCTTGGGGACTTCGTAGTCGTTTCACCAAGTTATATAATTGGAAAATAATTGCATCCGTGGAGTGCATGAGGCCTTAAAACAGCTGGATAATTTTTGGTGTATTCGTAATATGGTGTTAAAACTATGTTCATCAGGAAGTATTGTACATTCTGGGCTCGTTCTTAGTGTCAGCAAAATGAAAAGACAATCAATTAAAAATAAATAAATAAAAAATCCCATAGAATAACCATTTTTGTGAAGCTATTGCTTTGAAGACTAGGAGTTAAAGCTGATCTTTCCTCGAGTTGCAACCTAGAACTGTTGGTAATTAACATGACCGTTTACATCCAGTGTAACAAGGAGGAGAAGATAAAAGAGTCTTGCTTTTAGTTGGGCAACGTCGGATCGGTAAAATAGATATCTTAAACAATAGAATGTATATGACAAAAAGAAACTTTCACCAGACTTGTCAGCTAATTACAATTTCTTAATTGTCTTCAATGTTCCTACTTTGCGCGACCCCCAACTAATACATTCTAGCTCCCTTTCTCCTGTGAATATTTTAAATTTCTTTGTCTTATTGTCTCTCGCTTTTATTTTGTTGTATTCTACGTTGCATTTTCTGTTTTTGTTTCATCTTGTATTGTTCCACCGTTCGCTCTCACTTAATGAATTAAGCTGCATTACATATTACATTGCATGATGCTGTGCTGGACTTCAAGCGAGGCACAAGGAAGGAGTTTGCTAGATGAAAATACTGAACTACTTGCGCGTGCACCTTGTTAACATACAATCTTTAACTCCTCAACACCGAGAAGCTCGGCTGCAAGACATGACAAACTAAGTAATATAGTCGTATCTTAACGAACGGTTGGGCAGATTTTGTGCGAAAATAAACGGAAAATCCCTTAAGCTGTATAATGCTTGAGCACCAGCTATCCTTGCTTCCCCACCTCCCTAAATTTATAGTTTTGAAAGGGAAATGTGGCCGGAAACTGAATCATAATGCTAATTATTCACAACTGTTGCAACCAAATGTATATGTTGTATAAGTCTGGCTTATGGCGTGCATATTGTGATACTTAATATTGTGTTATTCAGCACTATTCTTCCTTAGACCAATCATCGAACATGTTTTCCCGAGATCCCAAATAGCACCACACTTTTTTATCAATTGATTAATTCACCTTTCTCTTCTGGTTCATATCAATCAATTGTTCTTCGTTCTGTTTTTTATTGTAACTCTTGAGTTGCTCGGAGACAAAGAGCGCATTTCAAAATTAAAATAAGTAGGAAGTGGCTCGGACATATTGTTAATAAAGAGTTAGGGGAAGTGGTTTTCATTCATGATATGCACATTGGAAAATGTCATAGCTGATCCATGGCACTTTCCATGAATTATCCATATAACTGTTTCATAACGTGCCTTGGTCCCAGAAAGTCATCACACCTGCATGAACCGCATATTGTAGGCAATAATATGCACGTCCGCTTAGAATTGCCTAATTCTCAACCACCGGCGCCATCGAGAACAAATTACCTCTTCTTATTTCCATCGAATTGTTTTGATATCGGCATTGTACACTGCTGGCCAAAATGCCACTTACTTCGGCCAGACGCTTGGCCGTCCAAAGAAAAGTCATAAATATTGTTTTGTGAGCTTAGTAGCCCACGACTATACTATTCATCATCGTATCAAAACCCCAAACTTAAGCAATAGGGGACGACTCATAATGTAGTTTACGAATACATTAAATTTGATATAAAGCAAAATCCAGTAAGAAAGCATTTGAGAAACTAGCTAGGAGGAAGTGGCAACATCTAAATAGAAGCAATAATCTACAGGACGTGACGAGCACAGATAAAAGCTCTAACAACTTACACCGAGTACCACCCAATGTCAGAGAACAGTGGGTTCTCATTTTTCGGGGTTGAGTTGACAAAAAAAAAACTCCTCACATATATTACATGGTGAGTATCTCCAAGCGCTAAAGATAGAATAAATATCATGCATGAAGTTTATCACTCAAGAATGCTTCAGCTGTTTGGAGCTGTTACCTCTACTAACCTGCAAAGTTACTTATACCAAGAGCTACTCTTTTTTCATTAATCTTTACAGTATCAGAAACCATGCAAGAGGACTATAAATTATAATTCATATTGTTCTTATTTGAAAGTTAATTCTCGAATGCACATAATCTAAACATTGGAAAACGCTCTTCAGAGCTTGATTAAACTGAAGTTATAAAAAAGTATGTGACCTTTTTGATCTCAAAGTTCATTTTTTACTGGTGCCACTAAATAAGCGGGTGAACTACTAAGTTTTACTATGTTTATACTGACTAGGCATGTTCCGGGTCTGGATGAATTGTCAAAAAAGAACTCCTGCAGATAGGTTATCGGCCCGATAGACTAAAATCAGGCTTTTATTTATTATTTAATAAATATGAGTTACCAATAATTAATGGAACTTGGTGAAATATATGCTCTTTGGATTCCGTCTACTGTTGTCCACTGTGCTTCGCTGAAGAGGCATCGTCTTGCAAACAAGAGAACGAAAGATCTAAAAAGAATAATTCATATCACACGAGCGTAAAGGTTATATTTCCCGATTTATAGCTTGATATACTACTTATCAACCACAGCTCAAACTAAGCCTATTCAACGCCCGTCTGCCTTGTAATGCTATATAAACTACTCATTTGTGCTAAATTAGGGTGACATGATTCTGATTAGAACCTTTTGTCTTAATATTTGTGGATCATTTTAATATCCACGAGGGAACATAACATAGCATTAAATAGTCGGAAATGTTTCATGCCTTTCCGAAGCGTTCAGTGAGCCATTGTTTTTGTAATCTTATCTAAATTGTTCTACTGGTAGTCTACATTTTGATCAATTATTATTGTTGTATTAATGATACAAAAAGATAGTTGTAGCGTTAATTGAGATTCAAACCTGAAGCGAATGAACTTGTTATACTCTTGATATCATCTTCTAAAGCATATGAAGAAGCACCCTTATCATAAAAATTATCAAGTTCATTAAGCTTAGAGGCAAAATTCGCATTAATGGGGTTTGAGTTGTCGTTATATTCATTTTGAGCTTGCTTACCTAGATTGGGCCAGTTATTTATATCATTGAACCTCGTTGCTCGGGAATTATCTCTTGTGTTACTATCTGTATACGATAAGATACTTTCTGTGTCAAAATCCGTCGAAGCAGTGCTGTAGTCAATGGTGCTGGTATTACCAAACATGTGACCTGATTTGTTAAGACCATTTCCACTTCTACCATTAGTTTGATTCTCACCAGGAGCAAAACCTCTTGTATTGGTGTTCAAGGGCACCATCGACAATTGAAGATTATCCAATGGACCGTCAACAAGACATCCACGTTCTCTAAAATGTACCAATAGATGATTCCACAATTTATTACGTGCAAGTGCTTTTGGATTACCCAAAATGACCAATCCATATTTAGCTCTTGTTAAAGCAACATTCAATCTTCTTGGGTCTCTTAAGAAACCGATATTTTGTGCGTCGTTAGCTCTGACACAACTTAAAATGATAAAGTCCTTTTCACGACCTTGGAAAGCATCAACGGATGTCACTTCAATTTCCATGTATTCATCACGTCTATCGATCAAGGTGCTATTGAACGACAAGTATTGATTAATGAAGGCACGTTGCCCTTCATAAGGAGTAATGACACCAATTTGATCGGCCTTGACTCCATCTTTAAATAATCTGCTTACAATTTTTTCGACGTTCATAGCTTCAACTCGATTCAAATAAGAAACACCGCTACCACTAATTTCTTCACGTCCGTAATTGGCCCAAAACATCATGGGATTATCATAAACCGGCCAAGGGAAAGTAGAGTTATTGATTAATCTTTGTTCGGATGTGACACCATTTTGTAATGAGCCTTCATAGAACATGTTCGAGGGGAATTCTGACAAAGCAGGATGCATTCTGTATTGAACTTCCAATCTGATGGGTACATGTCCTAAAACAACTAATCTTTCGAATAACGATTGTTTCAAACCGGCATCTCCCGCCTTCTTATCAACAATTACTGGTCCCAATTGTTGATGGTCACCAACCAAAATGACCTGTTTTGCACCTGTTACTATAGGAATTAAAACTTCTGGTTCTGAAGCTTGAGTACTTTCATCAATCAACACAGTTCTGAAAGCCATATCCGCTAATCTACGATCACCAGCACCCACACAAGTACAACAAACCACATCACATTTACTTAACACTCTTTTTTCCTTGGCTCTGATTAGTTTTAATAAAGACTGAGAATCTGCTTCTGATAATTCACCCAATTCGTCTCTCAATCTAAGTAGACTTCTCATTTTCCCTCTAGATCGACGAGTAACTAGATTATGTAAAGATAAATGATCTATTGAGCTTTCTGCATCTTCCCTTGATTTTGCTGTCAAACGTACCACAGATAAGCCTAATAAGTCTAATTTAGCAGCCAAATGATCAACTGCAACATTTGAGGGAGCACAGACTAAAATTTTTCTTTTATTCAATTTCTTTAAATGATAAATGATTGTAGCAGAAGTAACAGTTTTACCGGTACCGGGAGGACCTTGAATTAAAGATAAAGGACGTTGTAAAACCGACCTAACTGCGTTAGTTTGAGAGACATTCAATTTTGTTAAATTGGGGTGAGAAAGTTTTTCTGGGATTTTAACATCGAATTCGACTGGGTCAACATCATGACCCAATAATTTATGATAAATGTAACTACTCACTGATTCTGGATCAATGGCGAAAACTCTTAAAGCTTGTTGCATTCTTTCGTAAGAAGTACCTTTCCAAACGAATTCTGCCGTGAATCCAGTAGTTAAGTGATGAGGAGGTTTTATTTTATTTGAGGATAATTCCAAGGTGAATTCTTCTTGATGAGCATTAGGAAGTCTAATGATATACCCATGCCCCTCCCAAGGTTCATAGTCATTCCCATTATAACGTAAGATGATGGCGTCACCAACGGCGATTTTTAATTCGGTGCTTTCAAATGTGGATAAAGCAAAGCTAACCAAATGACGATTATTTAAACCAATTGCCCATTTTACCAGTAAATGTTCTAGAGCTTGTGATTCCTTTAAACCTTTATCGTAGTCACCTTCCAATTGAATCAACGGGGCAAAAGCATGTTGATATTGGAAAGCATCATTATATCTCATTAGGATAGGTAAGACTTCTTCTTGATCATTTTTATCTTTATTCACATCATCAATGGTGGCATCTCTATTGAGTCTCCATTGGGCTTCTAATTTTGTAATTTGTTCATGGCTAACTAATTTAGCATTGATCAATTCATCCTCTTGTGGGATGGCAGCCACCCAGGGTAGAAACTGACGTTCTTCAATTAAAGCTTGCCAATTATTCACATCCCAATTAAAGTCCTTCTGTTGAGCACATGGTAAACGACATAATATAATCACCACTGATTCTTGTTTGGCACTGACGAAACCTAATATGAAAACGTTTTTATTACCACAATTATAACATTCTAAGGTAGTATCACCTAATTCAGAATCTTCATGCAATGATACGGTGTTATGTCTTGCTAACACCAAGTGAGTGACTATATGAGAGCCACCACCATGAGATTTGGAATTACAAAACCATCGATTACAGCTATTACATTTAACAACTGAATTTGTAGAATGAATACCACAGTATGCACACGCATGAGACGGGAGTTCTTCAGAACCATCACTTTCATAATTATTCTCAATATCGTCAATGAGATATTTTAGATCGGCATCGTTTACATCGCTGCCTTCATCGTGGGTGTCATCATCGGAATCATCGTCATCATCATCTTCTTCTTCTTCTGATTTCTGCCCATTGATCGGGTGAGCATGGTTTATCGTATCTGGGGTACCAGTTCTTCTTGAAGAAATGTCAGAAGCATGCTCATCAACGGCATTTATATCGAAATTTTGAAATATTAAATTACTCATAGCGATGAATTGCTTATATCGGAAAGGATGATTTCTTAATTATCACACTAGGCTAGTGGAACATCTAATGATTCTGGAAAAATCGATTTAGAGCTACTTGGTGACTCTGGATCTTATTATATGAATAAGCAGAAACAAAATGGTTTGAGTGGAAAAGAAGCAGAAGGGGAAAGAAAGTATATTTATACCTTCTTTATGTATAGTGTTAATGGTTTTATCTGTGTTCCCTTCACAAACTTGCTAGTGGGAAATGGTAGAATAGCGGTTTATTCAAGATATCTGATCATCAGTGGTTGAGCATGAAAAAAATAAAAGAAAAAAGCACTCGAGTTAAGAAAAAAAAAAAAAACCGTTCGCATCAGCACACAAACAGTCTATTACCCGGCTTGACTTCAAACAATTTACCACCTATATTAGCAATAACGAAGAAATGGCATTATAAAGGGCCCACTACACACACACCAACAGTATGCGAAAATGAAATAAGTGCTTTTAGACATAGATGGATAACTCGCTCAAAGCTTAGATGAAGTGGGAGGTTGTTAGACGAACTGTCACTCAAAGAACAAGGTAAGTGGAGTATTTTAATGAAAAGACAAAAAAAACATACTGATAAATCAGAGATGATCCCATTGATTGGGAATTACGAGTCGAAATTGGCTAAGCATACGCCATTTTGGATCCGGGGATGTAAATACCCGTGATTAGACGACTGGAAACAAGTTCCAAGCAGTGTACAAGGGTATATATTCCCGGCTACATAGTGCAAGGCTGCTCCCTATTTCCAGAATAAGCATGGCTGAAGATAAGCTTATTTGTAAAAAAAAAAAAAAAAAGGATTAGCATGGCTCCAGAATAATTGATCAGCAGTACAGGGCTGGTGCTTAGTACCCAATACAACCCAAGTAGTGAGTTTGTGATTCAAATTTCGCTTCTTGTTCTTCTTGTTGTTTTTTTTTTTTTGTATTGCAAAGAACTACGTGAAGTCTAAAAATAGAGGGGAGGATCATTGTTAATGATTAGTGGATAACAATAGAAATGACGCTGGATGCACGGATGGGACCTGGCATTAACATTAGAAACAGGCTCCAAACAATACCAATGGTCTGGTTCCTCAACTTGACTAGCTGGGCTATTCCACCCAAAATTGCTGCATGTGCGAATGTGACTGAATAAGTATAAAATGCCACGGTCGTACAAAGGCAAACAACAAAAGAAAAGAATAATGAGACTGATGAATCCGGTAAGGCATCATTACAGAACGAGTTCAAGAAGTTTGGCTGAAACAAAGATGTTGCATTTGGCACGTCGCGCTTTTGCTCATGGCTTAGTCTCAGGTATGGCTTTCTCCAGGACACTCTTCTTTCCTTTGGTCTGCATTCTACTAATATGGTTAAAAGTAAAGTTGTCTCGTCTAAGTGAAATGTACCTTCACTTATCATAGAGATGACATAAAATAATACTTTCAATCTCTGCTCCTGCGGATGTTCCAATCCCCATGCAACATGCGACAGCCTTCCCTCTTTCCATGTCACTCGTCCTATTCTGAAACGACAACCCATCCCCGTTTCACCATGCCACCATACAAGTAGTATCCATCTTCTTATGGTTCTAGAAATGATTCAATGAGTATTTATAATTCAACCATTTTGTTTCTGGGTGGGTCTTGCATACAAAAAGCTTATGAAAGAAAGAAGTGAGGGCTACTATTTAGCCGACGTAGTACAAAGCCACATTTAACGTCACCATTCGCCTCTTGTTTTCCTTTCCATTTGTTTGTTCTTTTGTTAAAAAAAAAAAAAAAAAAAAAAAAAAAAAGAATAAATAGAATGGGCACGCTAACGCGTATTTTTCATTATTAGACAAAAAAAAAAGGAAAAAGGAAAAGGAAAAGACTGGGAAAATTCAGACTAGGAACAAACTCTCGTTTCAAGCCTGAAGTCTCGTATTACTACAATTATCAATGTACTGAGCAAAAGTCTAATTATCTAATTAGGTAAATTTCAATCCTTCATTCTCTTGTCTGTTGATCCAGTAGAATATTTTAACCTCCTTCCCCCTTCTTTCTCTCCTTGTATTTTGTAATTTGGTCTTGCTTTCTTTATATTTTAAGGTTTATTTTTACCTTTATCATTTTACCTTTATCTGGCTGTTTTTATCTGGTTATTTTTATCTGGTTGTTTTTGAGTCGAGTTGTGTTTTTTTTTTTTTTTTTGTTTGATTTTGTCTCATATTGGTTTGATCTGCCTTGGTACCTGAATCGTCAGTACTTCATTCTGGTTTGATTTGATTTGATCCCTCCCCCTTTTTTCCTTTTTAGCCCTGCGCTGTTATTGAATACATCCCCCGGCTTATACTGATTTTAAGCCGTGTTTAGTCTGATTGAATCACCAATTTACACTTTTTTTTTTTCGATCTCTACGTTTTTTTTTACGTATCTTTCCTTCGAAATCAGAAAACCTTGTGTTTGTATTCTATTCCACTTTATCTATTATTCACCGGACGAATTCTATTCCACTTTATCTATTATTCACCGGACGAGATCAGCGTGATTCGAGTCCCCTTTGAATCATCCATTCGTTCCAATCATTCAATACTCGATCCACCCCTCTTTTAAAGACTGGGCTCAAACATCGTGATTGTTCTGTTCCTGTTATTCCCACTCTGCACTCTGGTTGGACTCCATCCCGTAGTCTTGGTCATATTTAACATTGTGGGTTTCGTTGTAACCTCTTTGAATTCACAAGAGAAAAAAAAATTCACTACAAAATTTAAATAAGGACAAAAAAAAAAAAAAAAAAAAAAAAAAAAAAAAAAAAAAAAAAAAAAAAAAAAAAAAAAAAAAAAAAAAAAAAAAAAAAAAAAAAAAAACAGAAAAAGAAACAGAAAAAGAATCTTTTCTTTATTATTTCCAATTCCCTTCGTTTAGTCAATCGTGCAACAATGAAGACGACTCCCTTCCATAAAGTGATATCGAAGAGTAAGGGTATCTTCAATGGGAAGAACTTTTTGATCTCCTCCGATTCTATCAACTGGATCCATAGTTATTCCATATCAATAACCTCAACGGGTCAATTATATTCTAATGATGAAAACGATACTCACTACTTACTCTTACAGTCGCTACAATCCTGTTTCGTCCAGGTTTTCCCCACCTTGACCTCGGCTTCACCTTCGAATCATACCTCCAAGAAAAAATTGACCAAAAAATCAAGTAATGGCTCATTGAATGGATCTTCTAGTAATAATACCTCTCCTAAAAATAATGCCAATCCAATTTCTTCCTCCAATAATCCTAATGAAGAACCCCCCGTCATTTTCATCAAGACTTATGATAATGAAAAAATCTATATCAAAGTCCCTTCAAAAGCAAATTTTGGTACTTTGATTAGTACTCTAATTGTTTGGCAATCACTAAAACCGGCTGGTTTGGTTAAAAAATGGTATTGTGATAATCGAGTCCTTGAATCTACCAGCTCTTCTTCTACCCCTCATGAATTATTGGTGTGTAGATTCAAAATATACGGTCCAATTCCAACCAAACTGAAAAATTTAAATATCGTTAAAGGTCCAAAAGCTCCCATTTATCAACCAAATATCTTTGATTCAAATAATTTCGAATCTTCCCTTAATTTCGAATCCTCAAATAATGGTAGTCATTCCAATAATCACCATCATCAACAAAATACCACCAACCCCGATAATATCAATGAAGGTTGGTTCTTTACCATGGGGGTATTGAAATCAAACGGGATGCTTAATTTTATAAGTGAATTGGATGGTGCTCTATTATATTCGGTTGATATCAAATCAATCATGTCTTCTGAAATTAGAGAAGTCCATCATTCCATCTTTGATAGCTCCAATATTCTTTTCATTGGTCAAATTAAAGAATTACGCTGGAACAACGTCATCAAATCAACCAGTACCACTAACCCAGACTTATTGTCTCCTGCAAACTCCTTCCTAACTAAAGAAGGTAAATCCGTTCACAGTAATCAAAGGGTCTTGATCGAATTCCCCTTACATATTGATCTAGAAGATTGGTTCGTTGGGTTGAATTATTTCGCCAAACGTGAATATATCGGTACTTTCACCGAAAAATCAACCCTAAATGTTTCAACTCAACCTCATAGTAATATTGCTCCAAATGGATTAGGTGATGCCTTTGCTTCCGATCGTAAAGCTTCCATCGGGGATGATGATGGTTTGGAAAATGATGGTGATGTAACAATTAACTCGTCATATTCAGGTAAATTATCAAACCCAGCCACTCCCACGGCAGCTTCATTTTCTTTTGCTAACACCACCAATGGTTCAATGGATAATTACAGCAGTTACAATACTTCCAGTAATAGCAATGGTAATGCCGCAACTCATGTTCAAAATAGTACAAGCAGTACCAATTTGCATACTCTTACCAACTCAAATGGTCAACCATCAAATTCTGCCCCACCTCCATTAAATGAATATACCCGGGAAAATTTCCGAGTTTCGAAGAAAGTCAATATCGATATTATCGAAGCCAAATTCGACGATTTCCCAACCGATACTAAGAATACCGGTAAAATTTATGCCGAAGTAATGATGTGGGGTTATCCTTGGTCAAGAACTGCCATTGTAAATCATACTCATAACCCTTTCTGGAAGGAAGAGTTTTCCACCGATTTACCCATTCTGACCCAAATTGTTCATATCTTAATTAAAAAATGCTCCTTTAATAACTCTTACCTGGCTGGTGATAAACTTATTGGAACTGTGTTTATTACTCCTGATATCCTAATTAAGCAACTAAATACTAACTCTACAATGATGGTGTCGGGAGCTACTGGTAATAGTATCAATGTTAATGGTAGTAATCTTTCTAATTCTACTAATGCAGCTAATGATATTGTTCGTTTATCCATCTATGACTCGTCAAATTTACCAATTGGAAAATTGCTATTAACGGTTAACTTAAAAGAGTACCATATTTTGAATCCCTCTAATTTTAAAACTTTGGAAAATATGTTATTGAATGCTCCAATGAAAGACTTAATTAAATTCTGTAATGAAAATGTCCCCACATCCGATTTCGAAAATGTTAGTTTAATGCTTCTCGATATTTTCCAAAGTTTAGGTATTGAAGATAAGTGGTTTAGATCGTTAATGGAAGCGGAATTGGTAAATGTTGATAAAATGACCAGGAAAAATTATGTCAACCGTAATAACCCAGCTTCATCAAGCTCAAATAATGTATTCAATACTTTATTCAGAGGGTCTTCCATTTTTTCAAAATCTTTGGAAAAATATAATTTGAGAATTGGTCAAGAATACCTAGAAAAAGTTTTTGGTGATTTTTTCAGTAAAGTCTCTGAGGAAAACAAAAGCTGTGAGGTCGATCCAAGATACGTAAGATTACAGGAACGTGCTGATAGACTAGGTAAGACTTTAGAACAATTAGAAGAAGGTGCTTCTGATAGTGATAATGATAGTGATGATGGGTATGATTCTGATGTGGAAAGAGAACGTGAATCTAAAATTAAAGCCATGGTGGATGAAAATTTCAATA
This sequence comes from Hyphopichia wangnamkhiaoensis, assembly GCA_030578475.1. Lineage (NCBI taxonomy): Eukaryota > Fungi > Ascomycota > Pichiomycetes > Serinales > Debaryomycetaceae > Hyphopichia > Hyphopichia wangnamkhiaoensis. Next base: position 16,596 of record JAJMSM010000111.1, read on the forward strand.
ATCTATATCAATATGCGGAAGAAATTTGGAATAAGATTTATATTACATCTAATGATTTACCTCAACAAATTAAAATTCAATTGAAAAATTTCAGAACTAAAGTTGATTTGGCTTGTGATCCTGATGATAAAGTAACTGCGTTGAATTGTTTAAGTGCTTTCATCTTTTTAAGATTTTTCTGTCCAGCAATTTTAAACCCGAAATTATTTTATTTAACTAAGAATCATCAAACTGGTCAAACTCAAAGAACTTTAACTTTAATTGCTAAAATTTTATTGAACTTGGCTAACAGACAGGAATTCAGTCCTCATAAAGAACCACATTTGGTTAAAATGAATCGATTTTTAAAACAACATCATGATGATATTTATGACTATTTTGATAAAATCACTGGTCGTAAGAATGATTTTAATGAAAAAATCTTGGATTTAAGTCATGAAGTTAAAAGATTTGATTTAGGATTAAGTGGTGACTCTTCATCAAGTGAATTGCCAACCACCCCTTACCTTATTGATAAATACTTAAGATTAACTCAATTGATTCATTTATTAAATCTTAAAGGTTCTAACTTACATCACCATTCATCATCATTGGTTTCTAACAGTAATAACAATTATTTGGGACCTGCTGGATCTGGAAATGGTATAACTGCCTCTAATTCATCAATAAGTATCAGTACCACATTATCAGCTAATGATAATGCTAGTGTTTCAACCCTGCAGCCTACTCCTCAACAACAACATCCTCGTGGTTCAATTGCCTCCCAAACCCAACTCAATAACAGTGGTAGTTTGTTCCATCAACGGGACAGCTCCAGAGAAAGTAATGGAGATATTCATATCAATAATGAAAAGAACGTTTATCAAATTGGTTCATTGGAATTCGAAAAGCTGGAATTTTTGGATTTGGTGGGTGATAATGAAACTGAAGGATTTATTAAATCTCTTTGTAGAAGTAATGAAAACATTTTTTCATTTATTACTTCTAATATCACGTTGAAAGATATTCAAAAACAAAGTACCAATCTTATGAATAAAATTAGTGATTTGTTGATTGGATTAGAAGTTCCTGAAATTCCTTCTAATTATCAAAACGATCAATCAATGTGGGATTCATTTACTACCGATATCTTATCTAAGGCTTATATTGATACGTCTAGACATGTTATTGTATTCTACGATAATCACTTCCAGGATAATATTCCTAGTAATTATAAGAAAATCACCGACAATGGTCTTAGCAGCTTAAAATTAAAATTCCAAGACGTTTCCAAATTTGATAATGATGCCACTAGTTATGCTATGGAACTGACATTTAACGGGTCTAACTCTCTTGGGAGTGTTATTAAACCATCTAAGAATCCATTCAAAAAATGGTTAAGAAGAGGCTAACTCAACCTCCATGTTCTCTTCAACTATATTTTCCTTTTTTTGTTCGTTCTTCTATTTTTGCTACTTATTGTACGACTTCTCTCTTCATTTACTTAATTTCTTATTTAGTTTCATTTCAACAATAGTTTTATTAACCTCTTATTTTACTTCTTTACTATGCAATTGGGTCTCTCAGACACAGACCTTTTTCTTTCTTTTCTTCGTTTCTCAAAATACTTTTTTCATCTTTTCTATTTGTTTTTTTTTTTTTGCAATCAGAATTTGTCGTACAAGTTGCTGTGCCATTTGTGTTATATACTCAATGTACTTAAGGCTAGTTTTGAGTGCTGGCTCGATATATAGATCAACCTATTCTATAAATAAATGTGTTTTCAACATGTCTCTCATACATCAAAATGTAGTCGAATAACGATTTGGAAAAAGCATTAGAAAACGTGACACTAAGCCACCTACGTTATTTTTAATACCAAATTAAACCGTGCTCCAATACGGTTCCCGACAACACGTTGTTCTTGTGCAAATATAGAACAAGGTGGTATCTTCAGTGTTTGTTTGTACAGAGAAGACAACTTTTAATCGACAGTGCTCTGCGACACAATAAAGAAGAAGTATTAAGTCGACACTTTCATTCTCAGCACAACCAACTCATAACACACTGAAAAAATGTTTTACAATAGGGAAGAAAAACGCTAGCTGGAGATTGGTCAAATAACAACAAAAGAGGTTAATGAAATAACCACTCGTCATGGATATATATGATTCACAACTACTTAGTTAAGAAAGTTTCACAAAGAGACAAAATCGCTAACAAAAAAAAAAAAAAATTCAAAAAAAAAAAAAAAAAAAAAAAGAAGGCAAAATCAAAATTAGCAACGTATTGGTTTTTATTTTCTTTCTTTGTTAAGATTTAGTTGGACTATTTCTTTTCTTTTGTTTTATTCTTTTAGGAATTCCCTTGAGTTTAACGTAGACCTGTTCTAGTAGTTGAACAGGTTGTCTGTTCATATGGTGTATCAGTAGGGTTTTCTCATTCTCTTTTTTTTTTATCAGCAAATTTCACGCTTTTGTTGTTGTTTGCTAATACTTGCTGCTTAGAATAATTTTTTTTTTTTTTGTTGTATTTTTTTTTTTTTTTTTTTTTTTTTTTTTTTTTTTTTTTTTTTTTTTTTGTTTCGTTCGTATCAACTTGTGCGAGTGTTTTGAACTTTCAAAAACTTTGGCAAATTCATCTACTTTGTTTCTTCTTGTTTGGTGTCTGATTTATCCTCACAGATCCGTTCAGAACTATCCCACACGTCCACACACTCTTTTCCGTATAGACTCAACTAATACTAATTCACCATGAGTTCTGATTCTGCTCCTCTCACTGAAGAAGCCTACTTGGCTTCTTTCCCTCAGGTGGGTGCTCCAACTGATCAAACTGGTTTCACTTCCAATTTAACCGATGATCAAAAGAAAACTTTAAAACAATTACATGATGAATTGGCAGCCATGGGTTACGTGGAACGTCTTGATGAAGCTACTTTGTTAAGATTCTTGAGAGCCAGAAAATTTGACATTGTTAAGGCCAAACAAATGTTTGTTGATTGTGAAAAATGGAGAAAAGATTTTGGTGTTAATACCATTTTAGAAGATTTCCACTATGACGAAAAACCATTAGTCGCCAAATTATATCCTCAATACTATCATAAAACCGATAAAGATGGTAGACCCGTTTATTTTGAAGAATTGGGTAAAGTTAATTTACAAGAAATGTTGAAAATTACCACTCAAGAAAGAATGTTAAAGAATTTGGTTTGGGAATACGAATCTTTTGCTAGATTCAGATTGGCCGCTTGTTCAAGAGAAAGAAATTATCTTGTTGAAACCTCCTGTACCATTATGGACTTGAAAGGTATCTCGATTAGTTCTGCTTATAACGTTGTTGGTTACGTTAAGGAAGCTTCTAAAATTGGTCAAGATTATTATCCTGAAAGAATGGGTAAATTTTACTGTATCAATGCTCCATTTGGTTTCTCTACTGCATTCAGAATTTTCAAACCTTTCTTAGACCCTGTCACCGTTTCCAAAATTCATATTTTGGGCTCTTCTTATTCTAAAGAATTGTTGAAACAAATTCCAGCCGAAAACTTACCAACCAAATTTGGAGGTAAATCTGAAGTCACCGATGATCAATTATACTTGAACGATTACGGTCCATGGAGAGATCCAAAATACATTGGTCCTGAAGGTGAAGCTCCAAGAGCCTTTGATTCCACTTAAGCGGTGTTAAAAAGTCAACTTTCCAGCTGTGCTTATATCGCTTGCTTCTATTCCCCTAATACCTTCCCCATTTCCCACGTTATTTCATTAAATACATTATCTTAGTTCTTTGATTATATATCTAACTATTTTTTGTTTATTTTTTATTTTTTTTTTTTTACTATTACTATTACTATTATTTTTGTTCAAAGTTCTTATTGTTCTGGTTTGCTTTAGAGTTGGTCTGTGAATTGATGCATGCGGTGAAACTTTCGATTGGTCAATGTCAAAGTCGTTTCTCGAAACTATACTAATTGTTGATTATCGAAAGAGTCTTGGCCGTGTCCTTCATTTTGTTTCTAACATGTTTTATTTCTTCTAATTAGATATGTTCAGCTCTATAGATACGTATCTGGTTCTAATTTTTAATCATTTATAAACTGATTAGTCTTAAATTTACGTTTCATCGAGTCTCTTTATATGTCACACTCCCTTTTCCCACATAATTACTGGCAATTGTTGCAATTCGTTCGTATTGTTGAGATTGTCTTATCCGTGGCCTCTTGGGTTGTCTCGGCTATGGTGGAACCGGCTCATCTTTGTTGTAATGAGCGTGGCCACATGGATAATAAACCTCCGTACCGCAGGCGCATGTGGTAAAAGATTAAGCCGATTGCGACAAAATATCCCGTTTGGGCCAATATATGTGACGACATTAATTAACTATTGGTGTATGGGTGTTAACCTGACGACATTTTTTCGTTTTTGTTTGGTTTTTTTTGCAATGATAAGGACTAGAGGTATGCGTGTAGTTTCCTTACAACGGTGTCAGTCCTCTTAATCACGAATATCCCATGAAGATGGAGCATGGAGTGGAAACTGTCTTGAAGTAATTGCTAATAACTATTTGCTTTGTCCTCTATTTTTGTTTGCTTTCCTTTACCCGAGAGTTTCTGGTAAATGCTGCCCAATAGACCCTTCCAGTTCGAATTAATCTTGGACCCATATAGTTAGCTGGATAAAAGAAGACTCCGATCATGCAGGATGAGAAAGTAGCCAGTTTCATAAGATGGGAAGCAGGATGAAAATGCAAACTAAATGAAATTTTTGTTACGCGAATAAAAATTTAGACGCCTCAGGCATTTACACAGATTTCCCGTTGTAACTTCCAGAAGCTTGGGGCTTGCTCCAGGCCCTTAATATGCAATAGATGTCTTTATACGTAATAAAATAAAATAAAATTGGAACTACACAAATATGTACGTTTTTTTGTGACTTGCCTTTGCTTAACTGGGTTTACGTTTTTTGACGCAAGTTTAGGCAGACTAAAAAGAAAAAATAAGCTCTGACTGCAAAATTTTTGCAAAGAAGTAATTGAACAACCAAAAATATGCGGACAATGGAACCGTGAAGGGTCATAAATACTTGAATCTAAGGCAATGTTAAGCGGCTCCAGGTGAAAATAGGGTTTAGAAGTCTGCATATTTTTGGAACTTAAGTTTTTCAATAAGGGTTTCTCTTTCTGTCAGTGTAAGCTCTCAAACAGTATTATGCTTGTCTTCTTATCTGTTAATTATTCTTACTCCTAGGCGAATTTGAAATCTCCTGGAATCTTTGGCCACCCCTAAAGGGATACATATATATATGTATGGAGCCAGAAAAATTGATTTGCACCAGAAAGATCCTCCTTGTATAGACTAAACTAAGGACAATCCTTCCAGCAGTTCACAGGCTTTCTCAAACAAAACATGCAAGTAATAAACACCGAAAATGATCAATTTGACCACAAACGACCTTCATTTTCCATTGGAACTTCAACTGGGGGTAGTTTCAGCAGCCCACCAGATTCTGCACCAGTCTCTAGCTCATCTTCGAAATCGAATTTAATGAGAAATCATTCCTTTCTTCGAAATAAACAATTAAGTCGAAGTGGGGAAGAAACAAGGACACTATCAAATATGTCGGGTATAGAATTCAGTTTCAACAAGATTAAAGCCAATGAACAACGGGGAAAGCAGGTAGCATCGAATGAAGTTGACATAACCGAGCAAGAAAGGTTCAAGTCCCTGGAAAGGTTGAACCCACGGCTACATCTTCATCAAGAAACTGAAGATCCAAGGTCAAGACATCCTAATTTCTACAGGGAAGACTCGAGAGTAAATATGACTCGTACCAGCTCTGACATTCACTTAGCAGCTAGGGCTGACAAGAAGTATTCAAGATACTTTGTAAAACATTCGAATTCTACTAGGTATCTCGATCAAATGGAGGAGCCTTATTATTACTACTACGCATCAAGGCCTTCCAGCTCGAAGAACGCATCCTCCAATAACTCTAATTCTTCCCCATCATCCAGTGAGACAAGTTCAGATGGGAAGGAGCCTTTAAAAACTCCTAAAGGAAAAGTCTCCGCCGAAAAGAAAAATAATGCAACCTTTCTCACCATGGAAATTGAAGAACCTATGAACATGTACTCTAATACTGATTTGAACGAGCTAATAACCACAGACGATGATCTTGAAAACATGGATGAAGGAGACTTCTCTTTATTTAAAGGGAATCGCAAGAATTTTTTCAAGCCTGAGTTCTGGTACAAAAATTTAAGTTTTGGTCACATTATTGCCACAATATTCCTATTAGCCTTAGTTGTCTTTGGCTCAATTGGCTTTTTGGTGATCACTGCTAATAGATATTATAGACCAGCACCACCAGAAGTCTACGAAGTATTATCCCCATACGACTATCCTACTTTATCTGCAGTCAGGACTTCGTTGATTGATCCCGACACTCCAAAGTCTGCATATACAAGACAGTCCTTTGAAACTTCAGAAGAGTGGAAATTGGTCTTTTCAGACGAGTTTAACGCTGAAGGAAGAACTTTCCATGAAGGTGAAGACCAATTTTTCACTGCACAGGACATCCACTATGATGCCACCCAGGATCTAGAATATTATGTACCCGACATGATAAGAACCGCCAACGGTAGTTTGCAAATAACACTTGATGCATTTCCTACCAATAAATTAGACTATAGATCAGGGATGTTACAAAGTTGGAATAAATTATGCTTTAATAAAAATGCTATTGTTGAGGTCAGTCTTCAAATGCCTTCATACTCACAATCCAAAGGATTTTGGCCAGCAGTGTGGTCTCTCGGAAACTTGGCTAGAGCCGGTTATCAAGCCACCACTGATGGAGTGTGGCCCTATACCTATAATGAATGTGACTTTGGAATCACCCCAAATCAATCGTCACCTGATGGGATATCATTTTTGCCGGGACAAAGATTAAATAAATGTACTTGTTTCGATGAGGACCACCCAAACATTGGAATTGGTAGAGGTGCCCCGGAAATCGATGTTATTGAAGGAACCCATGATAAGTATGCGGATTGGGCATTGGGGGCCCAAACACTACAAGTAGCCCCATTTGATCCTTGGTGGAGACCTGACTATGGGTACATGACAATCAGGAATGAATTTGTCACTTTCATGAAAGAAGACACGGGAACACCCACCCAAGAAGCAATAGCTGCCGTTACTGTCTTGAACAACACCTGGTTTGGCTCTGTTCGTAATAACAGTGACCATTCCCAACCTCTCGAAGAAAGTACGCATTTTCAAAGGTATGGATTCGAGTATATGAGTGGGAAAACAAAGGACCGTGACAGTTATATCAAATTTTTCTTAGGAGATGACCCCACCATGACGGTGTATGGAGATGCGTTACACCCAGAGGGAAATATAGGTTGGAGACACATATCCAAAGAGCCCATGTCCCTAGTCTTTAATCTTGGGCTTTCCCCAACTTGGATGGATATCGACTTTGCGTCTTTGGAGTTTCCGGCAACTTTCCGAGTCGATTATGTCAGAATTTATCAACCTAAGGGTTCAGAGGAAATGACGTGTGATCCTTACGACTATCCAACTCTGGACTATATAAACAAGCATTTAAATGCATATACCAATGTCAATTTATCCAGCTGGGAGCAGGCTGGCTATTCAAGGCCAAAGAACAAAATTATGGATGGGTGTCAGGCTCCAGTTTATAGTAACTAACATAAATTACTACATCAATCATTATATACCGTACTTTGATAAATATCTTTATTTACTTTTTTTTTTCTGTTATTTTTTTTTTTACACGCGTTTTCGCGTTGTTTTTCGAATCATCATTACTTATGCCTATTTCAAAGGCTTCAGTAGTTTATTCAGAACATCACACTCATTTAAAATTAGAATCAGATAATGACGTCTGATATACCTTTGAATTCGTTTTCTGACCAATCCAAGCCTCCTTTTGAAATACCAACAGATCTTCTTCTGGCAAACGATGTGGACCGAGAAGAGTCGAGTAACCATGATCAAAAAGAATCTGGCGAGAACTTCAGTCAATTCGACATGTCTTCCTCCATGTTATTCTCGTCTAAAGTCAATACTGGAAAGATACCAGATAGTATAGGGGATAAACAAATTCCAGAGCCAAGCTCTTTTGATGTGTCTGACTCTCTACTCTTTGCTTCTCAAACTATAACTCATCAAGATGACTTTAATATGTCCAGCTCAATTTTATTCGGTGCGCCAAAGACAAAGAAAGATGATGCTGATACGTCTTCTTCCAGCATAACCAAAGAAAATACACCAGATGATTTTGAAGATATTGTTGCGAGTGGAAATGTGAAGACCAAAGAAGTTAAACTTTTCAGTGGTAATACAATTCAGCTCAAGCCAAAATCGCGAAGAAGGAAATTGATAGATGTTAAGGATTTGGGCATTAACGATAACACCGGGATCCTAGATATGGATGGCCTATTTGATAAAGTCAGAGAAAGGCAAACTACTAAAGAAAACACTGCAACATTAAAGAATGTTGAAAAAAGAAGTAAGAAACGAAAGAACGGTCCCGGGGAAATTTGGAGTGAGAAGTATAAACCCCTAAAGTTCATGCAATTATGTTCTGCTGGTAATGACAGACAATATAGGACAGTTTTGAGTTGGTTACGGAAATGGTCATCTATTGTATATGGAGAGGAATTCCATGGAGAGAGTGTGGATGGTTTAGGCCGGCCACACAAAAAAGTGTTATTAGTTCATGGTCCTCTGGGTATAGGAAAAACTGCTACCATACACCTTTTAGCGAAACAAATGGGGTATGATGTTCAAGAGTTGAATGCTGCTAATAGTATGGATACTTTACCACAGGCTAGCAGTGTAACAGGAAATTCTTTCAGCAATGCAGCTGCAGCACTCAAGTTGAAGATAATGAATGCTTTAACTAGTAACACCATCACTTCTAATGGTAGACCTTCATGTTTGGTAATTGATGAGATAGATTCCAGCGTCAATGCAAATGATATAGTTAGGGTTTTGAATGACTTGTGCCAGGCTGATCAAAGATCCTTAATGAAATCTTTCAGAAGAAATCAAGATACGGAAGCAGAAGATCGCTCTAAGACAAAATCAAAGAAGAAGCCATTTATATTGAATCGTCCAATCATTTGTATTGCTAATGATATTTATCTGAGTAATCCCTCTCGTTCCGGCTCTCCTATGGAGAAATTGAGAGCATTAAGTGAGATCGTTGCATTCAAAAAGCCGCAGTCTAATAAAGCTGCTTCAGGTGTTAAGTCGAGTGGTAATGCATTGAGAAGTGTTAAGGACCATTTAATGAAAATAAGTCAAATGGAGAAGCTTGGTCTAGATTATCAACAGATTGGAGAAATTGTTGAAGTATGCGAAGGTGATATCCGTGCTTGTATCAATTACCTTCAGTTTAGTGGACGCAAGCTTGATCCCTCTATTTACAATTTAAAGGATGGAGACGTGAAAAATCATAAAGATTCCCAGTTGTCCTGGTTTGCAATAGTCGATCTTCTCTTCAAGCGAGATTCACGTCTTTCAAAAGATGAGAATTTTGAAATGCTCCTAGAACTAATAATGAGTGGTAACGGGAAATCAGCAACTTCAAGTGCAGGTTCCCTTGATAAAGTGGTAAGAGGATGTTTCAACCGTTATCTAGACGTGGTTCATCTTCAGGACGATTCCCTTGTTAAGCCTTCCCAATTGAGTGATTGGCTAAGTTTCTACGATACTATTCAACGTGAAAATGATGCTAACAATTATTCGTCATTGGTAACATTAAAGATGTGGTCATTATTCAGTGAAATAAATGCTCAAAAGCATTCCAGCGAAAGAAGTTTAATACAAAATAAGAACCTTGATTATGAAAGTTTTGAAGTCTTAAAGTACAATAGAGCCTTGACAAAAAAATGTATTGATGACTTACCTTTGAGTACCAAAATGAGCATGGGATATGGCTCTTCTGAATCTTCTGAATCATTTGTCTGTCAGATTCTTCCGTACTTAGATAAAATACTTGCTCCAGATTTGGGCGTAGGTAAGACTAGAACAGATCATGATCAAAACGTTGTTTCTAAAGGAGCATCATTAATACATGCTTATAATTTAAGGCTTGAGAGTCATAAAGACATAGAATCGGGGCTTGTCACTTTGCATTTTTCAAATGACTGGGATAAGATTGTCAGTTTTGATAACCATTTGTCACCGATTCCGGCTCAGGCTCGTGCAAAACAAATTCAAAGCAAGAGGCAGAGATTATTTCCTCTTATAAAAGCCGAGATTGAGAGAATGGTAATGGCGAAACGAGCTATTAAACGACCACAAGAAGATACTTCGAATTACCAAAAGCAGAAAGAGATGGTAAAGGAAGAAAATACAAAGAAAAAGCCCAAGTTTGGAAGTTCATTGGAGTTTTTCAAGGATAAGTATGATGGTATTTCGAGTCAAATTAACAGTGACAAGAAGAATGTGTCTGCTAAAGATCCCAACCATGAGGCTACACGAATCTGGGTCAAATATCATGAAGGGTTCTCTAATGCGGTGAGAAAGAATATCGGCTGGGCGGAATTATGGCTGCGCTAAATCTCAGCAACATCAGACTGTCACATTTTTGTAAATACGTATATAATTGTCCTTTTGCAGTATAATTGAACATTGCAACATGGTAGTTTTGCTATATTGTACTATCATAATCTTTTTTTTATTGTTCTTTTTTTTGTTTTTTGGACTGATCTCCTGTGCGCGTTTGACAAGATAAAAACATCAGGAGCCAACTCAAATATAGCTGGACCACATACCTTCTATTACATTTGTGGGATAGAGGATTGGGCCATTAAGATGAACCATTACTTCACCAATCTCATTTCACTGATAACTCAATTGAAGGGTAGCACGGACCTATCAGCATATGTCCAGTTGGATGAGGAATCAGCCGCCAAAATCAATTATATAACAGTGTACAATCCAGATCTAGTTGATGATAAGGAAGAATCGAGTGAGGCATTACAGAAACAAGTTCTTTGCTTTTTAAGTGCCAAAGATGAGGTATCTGATGATAAACATGATGAGCATATAAATATAGTCGGTTTAATTCGTGGGATAATATCATTAGCACTGGCATTCGATGATGGTAATAATGAAGATGCTACCATAATAAAAGCTTCTAATTCTACCACTATAGTAAAAGCCCTCGAGGGGAATTACTATTTAGCATGCTCCGTTTCAATCCCATCTCCAATCAGCCTCAAAGCCGATGCCATCATTAGTCAATTGATAAAAATCATCGGGAAAGCAAACAAATATTTTTTCATGTTAAATTCGTCGTTTGAGAGACTCACCAAGTATCTTGAACTAAAAGATATCACGAATATTCTCCTGGAATACTGGAAATCATTTATCGATGCATACAATTCTGAAATCTTTAAATTTCCTCCTGATTTGAAGTGGACCAATACTTTGAACTATAGTGGGTTCCTAGGAATGCTCGGCGGAGAAAACAAGTTGGGGCAAGCGACGACTTTTAAAAAGTCTTCGATTGTACTCAGTCACGCTGCCATAAATGAAATAGATGAGACCGTTCAAAGGAAAATTCATCTGGATTCGGCTGACTCACTCCCTAGGGGTATAATCATATCATATTTCGATAAATTGGTTCCCAAGAAGTATGGACTGATATACATGAGTAATTTCGAGGATCAACTGGTTGACCCTATAGAGCCTACATCACTTTCGGATATATATGGATGGTTAGAATATCACGATTATCATGATACACTTAATCCCAACCATTTGACAAGAAGTAGGAACAGCGATAATTTATTCTCATCTTCAGAAGCGATCAAGAAAAGGATTTCAACTTCGCTCACAATAGCTAGTCCCAATTTAACTGCCAGTGAAGAAACAGGTGGACTAAAATTGAATCCCGCCGCGGCACTCGAGCTCTTGAACCCCATAAGTCTTACTAATAACTTGGTCATTCTGCCATTAAACTATACAATGAATAGTGTGATTACATTGGGTGGATCAATTGTCAAAGGGGATCAAAGTTCACCACAAAGCACAAACATACAACTGGCGGTTGATTCATCAGATACCAGTGAACAAACTAATCAAGGTGGTTGGCTTTCTGTACCATCATATCTCAACCCCTTTGGTTCTTCTGGTTCTAGCTCAAATGCCGCCGATGATCACAATACCAGGCAAGAAGATGAAGAAGACCGTATATCTGATTCAGATAATGACAAAGGCGAGTATTTAATTGGTCTAAGGGATGATCAATTGATGGGCAATGAATTTATTTTCACTCGCCCAGTTCATCTTAAGACAAAAGTGAAGGGCGAAAGGGCAGTATCATACGAACAACGGGAGTATCTGTTGGTAGTTTACGGGAAGGATAATGTATATATTACCTTGATTTATGATTCAACGTTTGATGGTTTGAGTCAGGCCGAATTTTATAGATCGTTGAGTGAGCTTGTGTTGGAACCGGTAATTGAAACCATTACAAATTTTATATTAGGTGGGAGTATTTTAGGTAATAGTATTGCATCACTAAATGCAATGATTAGTTCTAGAAAGACTGGAGAAGCTGATGATGATTTTTTCTACGTGATTTATAATGATCGAACTCATTCAATTCAATCATCGCTACCGTATTTACCGATTCCTGCCATATCACAAGAAACGGATGAACAATTTGACAAAGTGATATTGAGGTATCAAAATGCCATATTTCATTTACATGATCAATTGATTGACTTATTTATTACTAAGAATAGTGGGGATTTTTTCGATAATGACTCAGCTATAAATGAATACCTTCATAAATTCAACAGCAATAAGACAAATGATTGGATGTTTTATTATATCAAGTATCCCAACCGCTACATAATAATCATTAAGAATCGACATCATAATTCCAAGAAGAAATCGGGAACTCGGAATACCAGACCCAATTCATTATTACCATCCGATGAAAACGCCAGTCCTGATCGAACTTTCTTAAACAACATTGCCGGCAGCGTTGTAGATTTAGGGTTTTTGGATAATTTGGGGGATGATGTGAAACTGTGGTTGGAAGGATTTCGAGCCAATGGAGTAGCCTAACTCTGACTTTGACTCCATTTGAGAAAACTGGGTACATCTTTAGCAATAGCTCCATTAATAGATAGTTTTGTTATATAGGACGGTACCAATCCACCCGGGTCGGAACAAGTGCACATGGTCCATTTTAATGAATCATCCTTATAGTATATTTTTTCAATTGAGGTGTATCTTGCCTTGACAAAATTGGAATCCAATTTATCATTAATAATAGAAGCATCAATAGCCAACGAGATTATGTAGGCCTCAGAACTGTCGTGAGCTTTTAGAATATGAATTAGTTCATGAAACACCCTTTTCTTCAATGGGAATTGCAAAGCATACCGTAACTCCGCCAAGTACGTAGTCGACTCAAAACCAGCTTCATCCACCTCCTTCAATTGATAGGGTGTCAATTTATAGTCGTAAAGTTCGTGGATATAGTTTTTTTCATACTCTGTATGAGTAGATTGCAAAGATCCATCCAATGATCCAACAAGATACTTCAACATTTTGCCGTGCAATTCTTCTACCACCTGCGAGGAATTGGGGCCCCACTCGGTTATTCTCCCGGCCCAATAATCATCGTTCAACCCATTCTTGCTATAAGTTTGGGTCACTATACCACCATGAGCACCATGTTTGTAAGCCTTACCTAAGGCCCAATCAGTCTCTATAGAATCCACTATTTGGCGGGCCTCCAGTAACAAGCCAGCAGACGACAACCCGGATACATCTTTCAATGGCGTCGAATTCATCGTTAGCGTTATCGTTATTCCAATTATCCTAACTTACAATGATTCTCTTTCCTGTCTCTTAATCAGTCGGTCTGCATCGGTTATAGCAACCGGATCTCCAGTCACGTGTGGCGTCTCCAGTTCCGGATATAAAAAAGTGAGACATTCATTCTGGAAAGCTGACTAACAGTGGCAAAAAAAAAAAAAAAGATTGACTAAGCGCTATCGTTATTTTTATTACAAATTGCCACAAGTAAGGAGTGAGGAAATTAAGGGAGAAACTCAAAAAAACTAACAAAAAAAAAAAAAAGAGGGAAGGAAGGAAAAACAAAGGGAAAAATAATAATAAATAAAAAAAAAAAGAAAGAAAAGAAAAAAGCACAAACTTTTAGTAGTCAGTCGGAATTATTGATCAAGAGATTGCTTAATTGGCAGTTTGAGAGCTCCATCATAGATATAAGACATTCTTGCCATAGACCTCTTGGATCATAGGACTTGTTACGCTTTCAGTTGGTCATCATTGCCATCTTTTGCCTCCCTCCTTATTACCTATCCTCGAAAAGAAAAAACAATAATAACCGCTGACTTGATAATCATTGAAGGTCAGCTTTTGTTTCGGTTATTTATTTACGTCAAATCGAACCTGGCCCCTTTCCATTTGTTTATTATTTGTTTCTTCAACTAAGCCGTTTCCTTCATTTATTCATTGACAGATACGTTCGTTGCATCTCAGGGTTTGAATCTATATTTTCACTTTCAATTCATTTCTACTTTAACGACCAAATTTAAGCGTCGTTTTCCTTTATTTTAATTGTGGTTATTTGTCTCTAATTTTTTTTGTTTTTTTTTTTTCATTTTGTTGCGTTTTGGTCAATCTAGTTTTTAGTCAAGGAAATAAAAGCTAGGTTATTTATTATTATTGTTATTATTTTGGGTCAACTTTTTTCTAATTGTTTTTATCATCACTTTAGTTCATTTCACAGTCGCCCTCCAGTGTGTTTTTAATTACAGATCCAGGACCTTTTTTTTCCCATTTTTTAAGTGAAGTCGATAGTACATTCCAATCGTCACTTAAAAATTGCTTTATTCTTGCATCTCAGTTTTCCTTTTGTTCTTTAATTTTCCACTTAAGTTGATGAAAGATCAATAATCTTTTTATCTGTTGTGTTACTAATCCTATGAGAGACTCAAATTATAAATCAATTTCTAATAACAAGGCTGCTGTAACCATCACTACTAGTCTCTACGATAGAAGGGCCTTGGATGTTACCTCCGATAAGCCTCTAGTGAATTCGTTAAATCACTTAACCTACCTTGTGTCGTCGTCTGCTAAAGTCAGAGAAACTTTATCCAATGATGGGGGTATTGAACGTTTAATTGAAATCCTTCATGAATGTCATAATCTGACATTCAATTTGAAGGATAATATATTCAATAGTGAACGGAAACTTCTAACAGCCTGGAAATGGACTTTGGCATTTCAATGCTTAGTATTGATTGGTACTAGAGGTACCGAAAAAATCAGACAAAAGGTGGTTAAAGCTGGTATGTTACCTATTATTGCTACTGTTTTAGATAACTATTTAACCCTTCATGAGCGTACCTTTATCCATGCAAACGTTCGTCCTGGTTGTAATCCAGATACCTCAAATCAATCCTTACATGTCCATTCTCCTTCACTCCACCCTCAAAGTGACGCCACCGCCACCACCCCTACTGCCACTCCGACCCCCACCACCACCACCAACAACTCTCAACTCCCCAACCTTCAAGGGAATATTCCTCCACAATTTAGAACAACCATGAATTTACAACCACAAGCACCAACAAATTTACAAAATCGAGTATTTGGTGGCGGTGAAACCAATGTTCGAGCACCATCTGATGCTTCTCCTTCTCAACCACAAGCATTCACATTCAATCAGAACCCTCAAACCCAGTCATTTTTGGACCGTCAAGTTGATTCGGCTCCTGCCACCGCCAGTCCATCTTTTGGTGAAATCACGGCCACTCAAGAAGACATAGCGCTCGAAAATCGTACCCAAACTACCAATAATAGTCAAGAAACTGATGCCACCGAGGTGAATAACAACAATACCAATACCAATAATTTTGGAACCAACAACACCACAAGTAATTTCTTAAGTCAAATAGACTCATTTTCTAATTCAGCATTATCTATTCCTCTCAGTGCATCAGTGGCCGCAGATGCGGTTGCAGCTACTACCCTTTCCAATTCGGGAAATCCTGTTCCCAATTTTTTCCACAATACTCATTCAGATAGTTTGACAAGTGATGATTATGATAGTTTAAGTGTGGATCAATTATTTAGATTGGTTCATATAAGTGGTGGGGGTCCATCCTGTAATAATCCAGGACATAATAATTGCACAAATAAAAGTTTGGCTAACAATGATATCAAAAGAAGATACTTGATTGTAAATATTATCAAAAAATTAAGAGAGGAAAAAGAAGATGATATACTTGATGATAAGTTTTTTGATGATCGTGATTATGATATGGATAATGGTTTACAATTCTTGTCAGATATGTATTTGCAAGAAGATAGAAACATTCATTTTGGTAATGTTATAACTTCCAAATCAGCCCCTAGAAACTTCACTGAGACTGGGGTTGTTATACCTAGAGATGATGATATTGTTTGGTCTTTACAATTATTAGCATATATTTCAAAATATCCCCACCTTAAAGAGATTTTACAAAACACACATTTAATAATTGATATGAGTATCCGAGATAAACAATTAAAACTTTATATTGAAAAACAAATGAAATTGAAATTGAAAAGAAAGCAAAAAATTCAATCAAGACCAACCATAACTCCTAAATCAAGAAAATCAAAATTCCTTAATCATACCAGAGCTACAAGTGTTATTCCATCCACAGGAGGCTCAAACAATGTCAATGCTACTGATGTTGTTGATGCACCCGAGATTAAAAATACATCGGGGGCATATTTGGAAAGATTTAATCCTTCACCTTCAAATTCCCCTCAAATGTTGAATGATATTAATAGCATTCAAAATGATGATTTCATTCTTGATGAAGATAAATTTGATTTATGTAATAAACCTGAAGTTCAAGATTTAATTGAAAATGCTGAAGCTGAAGATGATGAAGATGATGATGATGACGATGATTTTGATGAAACTTATCACCGTAAACAATTTGCAGCTGCTGAAGATGATGAAGATGATGAAGAATATTTATCTAACTTAGCTGGCGCAGATTTGAAATCGGATGAGTATTCGTCGTATTTAAGTAAACTTTACGATTCAATAATTGATGCAGAATCAATTGTTAATGATTTGGATCGTGAAGTAGCACTTTTCCATATAAGTGATAGAATTAATCGTTACATTGAACTTGAATGTAAAAGACTCGGAAATTCTATCATCACCAAACGCTTAGAGCAGAAACAATATTTGCAAGAAAAATGGGATTACGATACTTATTCGAATTTTGATGTTGATGAAGATATGCTTGGAATTCCTTCCCGAGAAGAATCCGACTACGATGACTGCCTTATTGAATATAAGAAAGTTAACTTATTCCCAATGGTTGAAAAATTCACTTTCTTGGCCGGAACCGATATGTATTACTGGTCTGGTGTTATTATGAGGAACTCATGTCGTAGAAATGATTTCAAAGGCGGGGTGAGACAGTGTGGTAACTTAGAGTGTGGTAAATGGGAAAAATTTCCTCGAGAATTTCTGAAGTGCCGAAGATGTAAAAGAACTAAATATTGTTCAAGAGAGTGCCAAATGAAGGCATGGCACTGCCACAGAAATTGGTGCATTCCAAGTAGTACTTCAACTACTACATCAACCACCAGCACAAATTACGAGGCAGGGTCTAACGCAATTCTGAATGCTACAGGCGACCTAAGTACCGATGAAGGAACTTCAACCACTGCTAATACGACGAATTTTGCGGGTGCTGCATCAAGCGGCCAGCAGAATAATAATGGGGGCGTACGTAGTGCATCGACTAATAATAGCAATAGTGAAGTTGTCTCGACTACCACCGCTGCTACTGCACTGGATGCTCATGCACCTGGGAGCCGTCCATTTGGTCAAGGCTAATCAAAACCAGGTAACTTGACACCTACTTAGGAAAGTGAAATGAGTTGCAATCCGTCTCTAGTTGCCAAGTGAATAGTTCTAAAGAGTATAGTTAGATAAGGTTACTCCGTAAAATTTACTTTTTTTTTTTTTTCTTCCTTTTTTTTTTTCATTTTAGAAAAAAAATTGTACTTTTTTTCTTGCTTCTCTAGTTGCAGGTTCAGTTTTCGCCCTTCGATATAGGACCTCGTTTCATTTATAACTGCACTTGGGGGCTTCTAGAGCTGTCTAGTTTGCATTAAAGCTATTTATGGGTGCAGAAGGCGTAAATAATAACTATTCTCCGAATGTGACAAGCTTAAGCAGGGTGTTGAAACGACAGGCTCCCGGATATAATAGAAGAAGAGTTTTCCGCAAAATGACCACCCTTCATTTAAGGTGTAGAGTAAAGGGGTAGATGAAATAGGGTTAAGAGTAGTGAAGTAGCAATTTCTGTTATGGAAAGGAGAGGCTCATGAATCAATTACTATTCCCTTTTGGTTAGATGGCTTGATTTGGACAGCGGCCAGATTTCCCATGAATCTCACATCCTGGCCAAATAAGGTCCTTTTCTCTTAGGGGGCATATTTTATTTTTCCTTGATTGTTCGGGTCGCTTATTTTATTCGTACCTCAGGAATGCCATTTTTTTTTTTTTTATCGCGGTCCAAACAGGAAAGATCCGGAAACAAGCAAAGCCAACGTAAAAAGAAATTGCCTGCTACAAAATATTTCGTCAGTGTCTGCAATCCTCACACCACTGACACATACAAATAGAGCTGTGCGTTTGTGCTGTCACTATTGGCCGAGAATCATAACTATATTTAACCAGTGAAGCATCAATAACAAAGAGCCAATGACAAATCAAAAAAACAAAAAAAACAAAAGACAAAGTACAAAAGACAAATGTAAATACAAAAGACAAAGTACAAAAGACAAATGTAAATGCAAAGGCAAAGACAAAAGACAAATGTAAATACAAAAGGCAAAGGCAAAAGACAAATCTAAATACAAAAGGCAAAGGCAAAAGACAAATGTAAAAGACAAAAGGCAAAAGAGAAACGAAAGGAACCTTTCGCTTTTAGATGGGCCAAGCACAACAAGGGTTGTGACTAGAGATGAGAAGCCATAAAGGAGTAGTTAGGCAGGAGAAAGGGAGAAAGGCTTATACCCCCCGAATGAAAAAACCTTAAACTTTAATTTTAAAAGCGTAAAATCTAGGTTGCCCTCGGCAAGCGATCAAAATACGAAAAAGATACGGGAAAGACAAACGAAAGGTTAAAAAAAAGGCGAGCAAAAGCAACCAGAGGAAGACGCATCGTTTATGCATGGAAACTTTCAGATTTCCCGAGCCGCTATTGTCCCACATCTCATTACAATAGGCTCCTGCACAATGCGGGTTGATTGTGCCGGCATTTTATCCGCAGCCAGAGCCTACGGCTTCTTTGCATGGATTCTATGGTGTATTTTTCCCACCAGCTGCATTAGCACATTATATATAATGGCAGTAATTTCATTTGACGCTTGTCCAGTCACAAATTTATGGAGTTGCATTGCTTGACTGCTTTTTCTCACCTGTTACTCAGCTGTTTCTCGTCAATGCTGTCGGATGCAGTGTGTTTCTTTTTCCATTTATATTATTTGTTGATTTATTTTTTGGAATTTTTTCTTCATTGCCTTTTTGTTTTTTTTGATTTGTTAGGCATAAGTGATTAGGTCCTTGTAAGTTTCCCCCTTTCATCACTCATTAGGCTCCACTGCTTGTTCAGAATCTGTGGTTTACTCCTTCTTTACTTTATTCTCCTTTTTGTTCCACTATTTTTTTTTTTTTTTCCTTTTTTTCTTTCTTTTTCTTTTTTTTTTTCTCTTTTCTTTTTTTATCTGTTATGCTGATCCTATCTTCGGTGATGTTCGTTGATCCGCTTTCCGGATTACAAATAGACGAACTCTTCATGATATCCAATGATTATCATTCTTGATGTTTGGGTATTGGTGTGTGGTCAAAACCATCACTTGATCTCAAAATCGTAAATCATCTACAGATACTCTATTGTGTTCTATCCGTTTTTTCTTTCTTTTTTGCTCAGCGCTACAAATTTCACTGTTTCTTGTCATGTTTCGGACTTTCTTGTTTCTAATTAAAGCAAACAGGTCCACAGATTCATGTTGAGCAAATTAACAAAAGGTACAAAATCAAAGCAAAACAAATAACCAGGCTCAATGAAACAAAAAAAAATAAAATAAAACAAAAATTGAGAACGGCAACAAGTTGTAGCTGAGATATATCCTTGTATGAGATGAAATTTCGTAATCTCCCCCCTTATAGAATCCTTTGACCAATAACTACTTTTTTTTTTTTTGCCCCATAGTATTTGGACTATTTTTGCTATTGTTCTCTTAGTCACTATATATGTATGGCTCCCTATTTAAAGTCCCTCCTGTAGAATTTACGGCCAGTAGTTACTCAGGTGACAAGGGCTATCACTGAGAATGCTCGTACTTGCCTTTCTTCATGGTACCACCTTCGAAGTCAACTTTAAAGCTTGTTCTGCGAATTGCCTTTTGCCCATTTATTGATTCGCCCTGGAGAAGTAAATCAAGATACAAAAGTAAGTAGGAAATAGAAAAGAGATGAACTTGTGTAGCACTTTGTGTGTCGCCTATCATCACATGGGGCATCATCGAGCGTATGACTTGCTTACTGAGAATAATTTCCAGGTTTAAGGTTTGTGCCCAGAAATCACTATCCTTTCTTCGTAATCCAAATCGGTCCTTACCATCTATATCTATGTTGAAAATAAACATCGACTGTACCTCTTCTTATTTCTTCGCTTCTTACATATACCTTTTCTTTTCTTTCTTTTTTTTTTTTTTTTTTCTTTTTTGGTTGCGTCTTAAGGTCGAGCATCCTGCATTCAACCCAGTGCCTTCTCGATAGCTGCAAATCTTGATGTCTATTTTTTTCGTTTCTTTTTTCTCCTAATATTATTTTGTAACTTTAACACCCACTTTAATTACCATTCAGTCATCACAGAAGGAAGCTTAATCATGCTTTTTCAATGCACTTCGTCATAAAAGTTGTTATTTTATAGACTCTAACGCCCCCGGAAGCCGCAAATTCATAACGTCTTACCTAAATAATATGCTCTAGCCTAGTCGTCTAGCTGCATTTTGTGATTAAAATAACTTCGGGCCAGTTTTTATTACATTTAAACTGCGGTGGTCAATATACCTTTATGGCGTGTTGATTACATGAGGCCAACGTGAGGTGTGATGATAATTAGTAAGTATCTGAAACAAATCTAGCTGAAAAAAATTTTCTTGTAGAAGTAAGGCTGGATTGATATATCCATTGAGTGATGAATATTAATATATAATGATTCCCCTCTTCTTCCACTTTTTTTTAGGAGTTTTTCAATTGTTCTAACATCAAGGAAAACCTCTTCAACTTCCTGAGTACCAATTGCACATTTTAGGATGATTTCAATCACTTACTTGCTTTTGGCAACATTCTTTTCCACTTTAATCGATGCTGCTGCAGTCACAGGTGTTTTCACTGGTATCGAGTCTATAAGATGGGTGGATGCCGGTTCTTATCAAAATGCGCTCCCTCAAAATCCAAGTTGGCATGCCGTTGTTGACTGGAAAGTTGATGGTAGTAAAGTGAAATCTGGAGATACTTTTGAATTGACCTTACCTTGTGTTTTCAAATTTACCTCGACTACTCCTTCCGTCAATTTGGCCGTTAATGGTGTTAATTATGCAACCTGTAATTTTTATAGTGGTGATATCGTGGTTGCTTATTCCCAATTACAATGTACTGTATCCAATTCCGTGAAAAGCAGTACACAAGCTAGTGGTACTGTTAATTTTCCTTTCACATTTAATCCAGGTACTGGTGCCAATGCTGTTGACTTAACTTGTGCCAATCAATTCCATTCTGGTGGTAATACCATCGTTTGGAATGATGGTGCTAATCAATTCTCTACAAACGTTAATTTCGATGGTGGTGTTTCAACCAATTTACAAAATCTGTATGGCTATTCTGATAATGATGTTGTTATTGCCAATCGTTTGGTCGCTTCAATTGGTAAACAAGAGCATTATTTATTGGCTGGTAACTGTCCTAATGGTTACGCTGATGGTACTTTGGGCTTTACTTTCAGAAACGGGGCTGTTGATTGTGCTTCTGTTCATGCTGCAATTACAAATGAACTTAATAGCTGGGATTTACCCGAAAATGCAGACACTCTGTTCAGGTTTACTCAAACTTGTAACTCTAATGGTTTCACCATTAATTATTCTAATATTCCCGCCGGTTATCGTCCATTTATTGATGCTCTCGTTACTCCTAGTGGCAGCACTGTCACTGTTCAATATACCAATCAATACAGGTGTAGAAATTCGTTCTTTACCCAGTATAAGAATGTTCAAAATTTCAACTGGGTAAATTACCAAAATTCAGCACCAGGAAGTGAAGGTAATGTTGTTGTAATCGTTACTTCTACATGGACTGGAACTGCAACCCTGGTGACAACTTTGCCCTACAACACTAATCCAGGTAATACCAAAACTATTGAAGTCCTTGTTCCATCACCTACACCATCTTTGAGTTCTTCTTCAAGTTCTTCTTCAAGTTCTTCCTCTTCTCTTGTCCCAAGCTCTTCCTCCTCTTCTGTCGTCCCAAGTTCTTCAAGCTCAGTTCCTTCTTCTTCTCAAGCTCCATCCTCATCAGCGCCTGCATCTTCATCTGAACCTGCTTCTTCCTCTGAAATTTCTTCTTACCCTCCATCTTCATCTGAACCTGCTTCTTCTTCTGAAGTTTCTTCTTACCCTCCTTCTTCATCTGAGCCTGCTTCTTCTTCTGAAGTTTCTTCTTACCCTCCTTCTTCCTCTGAACCTGCTTCTTCCTCTGAAATTTCTTCTTACCCTCCATCTTCATCTGAACCTGCTTCTTCCTCTGAAATTTCTTCCTACCCTCCTTCTTCAT
>JAJMSM010000112.1:0-38816 GCA_030578475.1 Hyphopichia wangnamkhiaoensis
AGAGACGATGAAACCGACGAAGAAGCTGTCAAGAGACACTTATTAGAAGCAGGTCTTGGTGCCGGTCTTGGTGCTGACCTCGGTATTGCTTCTGCTGGTGTCGAAGGTGGCGCTGGTGCTTCTGTCTTGAAGAGACACTTATTAGACGCTGGTCTTGCAGCTGGTCTTGGTGCTGACCTTGGTATCGCTTCTGCTGGTGTCGAAGGTGGCGCTGGTGCTTCTGTCTTGAAGAGACACTTATTAGACGCTGGTCTTGCAGCTGGTCTTGGTGCTGACCTTGGTATCGCTTCTGCTGGTGTCGAAGGTGCCGCTGGTGCGTCTGTCTTGAAGAGACACTTATTAGACGCTGGCCTTGCAGCCGGTCTTGGTGCTGACCTTGGTATTGCTTCTGCTGGTGTGGAAGGTGCCGCCGGTGCCTCTGTCTTGAAGAGAGACGACGAATCCATCGAAGATGCTGTCAAGAGACACTTATTAGAAGCAGGTCTTGGTGCCGGTCTTGGTGCTGACCTCGGTATTGCTTCTGCTGGTGTCGAAGGTGCCGCTGGTGCCACTGTCTTAAAGAGAGACGATGAAACCGACGAAGAAGCTGTCAAGAGACACTTATTAGATGCCGGTCTTGCAGCTGGTCTTGGTGCTGACCTCGGTATTGCTTCTGCTGGTGTCGAAGGTGCCGCTGGTGCCACTGTCTTAAAGAGAGACGATGAAACCGACGAAGAAGCTGTCAAGAGACACTTATTAGATGCCGGTCTTGCAGCTGGTCTTGGTGCTGACCTTGGTATTGCTTCTGCTGGTGTCGAAGGTGCCGCCGGTGCTTCCGTCTTGAAGAGAAGCTTAGAAGCTGGCCTTGGTGCTGGCCTCGGCGCTGATCTTGGTATCGCTTCTGCTGGAGCCGAGGGCGCTGCTGGTGCCTCTGTCTTGAAGAGAAGCTTAGAAGCTGGCCTTGGTGCTGGTCTCGGCGCTGACCTTGGAGTCGCTTCTGCTGGTGCTGAAGGTGCTGCTGGTGCTTCAGTTTTGAAGAGAGATGTTGGTTTCCTTGAAAGAATTAGAAGAGGTGTATCTGGAGCTAGTCAAAGCATTTTAAGTAAGTTCAGTGGATCCGTTCCAAGAGCCTCCTTTACTGTATCTGACGTTGCCTGGGTTGAAGGTGATTTGTTTAAAGTTACCATCAATTTTGAAACCATCGAATCAGCAAAACTCTTCGCCAAATTCCAAGATGAATTGAAATCACTCTCAGTTGGTGGTACCGGGTCTGAAGGAGCTGATGAGTTGTTGTGGGATGGAAGTTCAAGTAGTAAGATCGACAACTTTGCTAAATGGTCTTCAACTGTCTTGGTTAAAGCTTCAAAACACAACAACCTTTACTGTTTACCTGACGATTTTGCTATTAAATTTAACTGGAACGCCAAAGACACCAGTAAATTACACTCTCTTTGGAGTGAATATTTCGATACCACCTATGAATATACTTTCTCCAAAGACTTCGACACTGCTGCCAGCAAGAAACAAAACAACATCAAGGTTGATAGAAGATCATTACAAACTTCTAACTCTACAACTGAAGCTGACTCTCAATTTGATACCACCATTTTGAAAGACTGGCAAACTGGTTCTAACGTTTTGCCAAATTTCTGCTGGCCCAGTCAATGCTCTGCTTAAGATCTCTGTGCATATAGTTAGCTTAAAATTACTTGACTAATATGTGTGTTCTTTGGTCTCTCCTGTTCTCTGTTCTCTGTTCTCTGTTCATACATATGGTTTATTAATTTAGCTTTTCCTCATTTAGATAACCTTAGGTTTATATTTTTTAATAACGGATAATTTTTATGAATATCTTGTACTAAGTTGTAGAATAGCTTTGCGTATATGAAATGGAAACTTCCCACATTTTTTGATATAAGCTCATATTTTGATGGATTTTTTAAGTCACTTTTTTTTTTTGTATCAGTTTCTAGCGAGCATAGTAAGTTGAAAGTAAACACAAACAAAAAAAAAAAACAAAAAAAAAAAAATAAATTGATTCAAAACGTATTTGAAAGAATACTTAACAAAGGTTATACATATTTACAAACGGATCGATGGATTCAGCTTTTGAGGTGTTATATAAAGAAATCTGTCCACTTATCCCTATCATACGATATACTTGAATGCTCAAAACAGATTGTTATCGATCGTTTATCAATAGTTCCTATTAGACGCGTTCTACCTTAACTTGACTATGTTAATTAAACCATGCCGCCTAAAGTTCCCACTCAAATGCAATACAGAACCGAAAGGTTGCAGTCCTTCACTAAGAGTGTGAAAGTACTAGGCTCCAACAATCAGAGAGATTGGGCCAACGATAAACCTGATATATTGAACCTCGTGGATAATGGATTTTTTTTTTCCCCGTCTACCAAGCATCTGGATCAAGTAACATGCGTTTGTTGTGGCAAAAGAGAGCATAATATTAATGAGGTCAACAGTATTGCCGAATACCACTTATCCAATAACCCAGACTGTGCTTTGTCCACGATAATTTCTTCGTTTGCAAATTACCTTAATGCTGATGATCAGGATAATTTTTGGTCGTCTCGACCAATGGTGTCCCTTCGAGAGCCTTTGAGTAAAGATTCAATTGAGTTGAGGAAAAAGACGTTCAAAAATTACTGGAAATTTGACCGCTCAAGCTCCAAGGTTACTAGCAGATCATTAGCAGAATCTGGGTTTTATTATTCCCCGATTGAACCAGGAAATGATAGGGTTTTTTGTATGTATTGTGATTGTTGTCTCGATCACTGGGAGAGAGAGGATGATCCTATAATGGAGCACAGTGCCAACAATAATGGAAAATGCTTCTTTTTAATGAAATACAATGAAAATAAAAGCAAAAGGACTGCTTTTAGCAACGGTGACCTGGCAATAATCGAAAGTAGTTTGGGCAAGACTAGAAAGAAGGATGGAGAAAGCCCAGAACTTCCCAGTGCATCAAAAAAGGCCACAATTGATAATATCAGCTCAGGAGAA
The DNA here is from genome assembly GCA_030578475.1 of Hyphopichia wangnamkhiaoensis. NCBI lineage: Eukaryota > Fungi > Ascomycota > Pichiomycetes > Serinales > Debaryomycetaceae > Hyphopichia > Hyphopichia wangnamkhiaoensis. Next base: position 3,004 of record JAJMSM010000112.1, read on the forward strand.
AAAGAATACGAAGATTTCCTTTCCGAAGAAGCTGAACTACAATCAGGTTCTACCAAGCCCTCGAAACAGAATCCACGCATAGAAGAGAACATAGAGATAAAAGATATGGAGGCCGACAACCAATGCAATACAATAAGTACTCTGGTGAGTATTGTTGATAAAATAGATACCCAAGAATTGTCTCAACTTATGAAGGATGATCCAGCACGGGACTTTCCCACTAATGATTCAACTCCAGCGACCAGCACTCGTCGTTCAAAGAGACTCAGAAAACCTATAACTTCAAGTTCAGCAACTAGTAGCGAGATCAATCTAAGCGAACATAACACCGAACTGAGTGAAATTTCTCAAGGCAGTGATGGAAGAGAGAATATCATAGACCAAGCTACTAAAGGAAATGAGAGAATTTCACAAAGCCCTACCAAGGACACTAATTTCGAACCAGTATCAATGAATAATCCGACAGATAGTTCGTCCAATGATGAGTCCCTTGTTCAGGCAGAAGCAGACAACCCATTCGGAGAAAGCTCTCGTATATCAGATAAAGAAGATTATGATTACGTGTCTGAATTTTCCCTTTCTCCAGAAAACACAGGTGTTTCCCGAATGACTCGTAGCAAATCCAGTAAAGTTCTACCAGACAATAAACCCAACAAGCCAAGAAAGACAAATGAACAAAAGCAATTCCTGGAGAATGAATTCACGAAACCTTCAACCAGCCAGTTGATAACCCTGGGACCAATCTCTATTAATGCTTCCAACGACAATGTGGAACAGATTCCAAGCTCCCAAGATATAACTAAGTCCGATAAGAAGAGAAAAGCGAAAGACTCAAGTCATGTTGAGATATCGAAAAAAAGCAAGAAGAAGATCGCTGGTGAAGATACCGATACCATGAAGGGTAGAAAAGTGAAGAAGAAGAGAACCCTCAACGAATCAAATAAAGTTTCAGACGAAAATCACAACGTAAAATCTTCAAGAAAAAAAAGGAAGTTAAAGATTGTAAGAACTGCAGAATCACCCTCACCAGGATACTTCGACCTATCAAATCAAAATATTGGTGACTACGACGAAGCTCATGTGGAATTCCACGAGAATGATTTGAGAGAGAAAGTACCTTTGAGTCCCCGGAAAATGAGACAAACTTTTGAAAATAATGTCGAACCTAAACCTGTTGTTCGTAAGAAACTAAAGAGAACAGAACCCTCAAAAAAGATTATCAACAAAAAAGGAAAGAAATCACAAAGTATACTTGATGCTTCGTTTTCGGATGGGCTCTTTGGTACAGAGAACGTTATTGATTCTACCGATGCTCTCTCAATTTCCTTAAAGAAGCCTACGCTGCCTAGACGTATGTCTTTTCCAAATAACGAGGATCCCATTGAACTAGAAACAGCCGAAGAAAATGCTAAAATGGTCAATGAGACTGAGGATGTAAACGATAAAGCACCAAGCGCTGAAATACCTAATGATGACCTGGTTTCTCACAATAAATCGGCTAACTTTTCAAATGTAACAAAACAGGTGTCATCCGACGGAGAAATGATTCTGAAGATGAACGCTGGACAAAACTTGCCTAAAGCTACCGAAGTTATGAATCAGCATGAGTTGAATGAAGGACCTTCCCAATTTGGTGACTATTTCGAGGAAGAGGATAATGAAAATGAGTATGAAAGTCCCAAGCAATCTCTGGAAATTGAAAACCGAGGGACTCAGGGTGATGATGAGATGATTTTTAATGCTATTTCTGAAAATGAAGAGAGCGCCAACGACCATGGTGATTATTCGAGATCGTCCTCTCTACCAGAGATATTGCCTTCGAATATTTCTGGATCGACGGACATCATGTTAGATTTAAAGGTGGAATCAAAATCTTCAAATGATCAAAACAAATCCACGAAGAACGATGTCATCGTTGAGTCACTGTTCGAAAAAAAGAATGAAGAACTGCATCACCTCGAGCCCCTAACGGTTGTTGACGATCTGGATTATGATCATGATGAACCAATTGCAATTGAAGCAAAAGATGAGCCTGATGATATGAAAAATTCAAATAAAGATGTAATTGACCTACATGAAGGTGATTATCCTATTAAAAGAAGGCCGGATGACGGTAGTGGAAATGAAGCGGTCCTGCAAGCTTTCAATGAAGTTGCAAAAATGGGCAATGATAGTGACTCAGCTTTGTCTTCTAGCTCACTTTCGCCCTCAGCTTATGCTGAATATGTTGATGAAATGAAAGGTTTCAACTCGAAACTTCTGAATCTGCCGAAAAATACTTCAAATGATGGTTCACAACGAGTTCAAGCACAAGAAGATGTCAATCATACTATGGAAGCCAAACTGCCACTTCTGGGTGAAGTCAAAGAAAAATCTGCACATGAAATTCATGATGAGGAATCAGACATCAAGACTATAAGACGGAGTGATCTGATAAATGGGCATGCGGAGGCAGAATCCAAATATCACGTGAGACCAACATCAACGAATTCAGGACATGATCATTCTAGACCAGATGATGAAGTGATTCGCAAACAAGCGATATCGATTAACAAAAGTTCTAACGAATTGGTTGGTGATTCAGTATATACTAGAACTCCTAGTCAGGATATGAGAAAGAATTCGAATAACCAAAATATGGTAAAGCAAAAGACAAATATAAAAAGTTTAACTTTAGATGAATTTGAGGATGAATTACTGACCATGGGCGATACAATTAAGTATCTTGAAAGCTTACCTACGTCTAAATATGGGCTTTACAATGATATTGATGGTGCCATAACTGATTTTGTGGCAGCCATGCCTGAAGAGGAGGAGAACATGACAATTGAAGAATGGATCCGTCATAATGCTGCCAGTTGTGCCGATACGGTTCGGAAAGTTAGTAGTAATATGATTGCAAACTATGCTACCATGTGTGATCAAATGATAGAGGAAATACAACTGATGCCTACTTCCCATCAATAACCTGTACATGTATGATAAGAGCATTTGTCTTATGTTTCATGCCATGTCATGTGCATCTGTAACATAATTGTATACTTAACTTGTATAATGAATAGATGACTAGCAATTATTATCAGCAGCCATAGACAATTATCGTATTTAAGTGTCATAATAATAGGTTTAGCTATTTTATGTGCAGGGCCTTAAATATCTTTCATTTCCCATTAGCTTCTCTTTTTTTTTTTATAAAAACTGATCAAAACTTTAAGAGGTGAGAGGAAAAAAGAAAAAAAAAAAAGAGCGATCTTATCGTTATGAAAACAATCGCTTGAATTTTGTATTTGTCTGTCTGTCATGACTTTTTTTTTTTTTTTTTCTCTTTTCTTTGTTTATATACACCCATACATACTTCATTTATCTTCTATATCCGCCTAGCCGCATTGATAGCCCTTTAAGTGCTTTAAGAACGATTGCTGGTTGCCTTCTTCTTCTTCTTCTTCTTCTTCAGTGATACGACGTTTAGTCAATTACTAATAATATCATTGGGAAAAAAAATCAAAGGAAGGGAAAAAAAAAGAAGACAAAAAAAAAGCAGAATTGGGCGGCAAGTTTGAACATTATTCAAGAATTTGACATAGCTGGCTACCCTGAGTTAGATTTGTCAAAAACACCTCATTTGATTCAATTTCTGATTATTATTATAGATTGAGGTGAACTTCCAGCAGAGCCAATTCAAGACAAAACAGGATTCCTTCTATTTCTATTTTATTTGGTATTGCTTTAGTCTTCAAGTCTGAATTCGTGAACGGATACTTTGCATAATATCAATATGTCTTTCTGGCCATTTTCCAACTCATTGAATAGTAATAGTCAACTCCAGAAATTCTTGGATACGGTCCAGGATCTTTCCTCAGTATCGGTGGATGACCTTCTAGGAGATTCGGTACTTCTGCAAGAAGTTATAAGTGAACTTCATAATATTAAGGGAAACTATAGCAACAATTATCCCAATTTTCAATTTCTGCAATCACAACAGCATGACCTTAATAATAACTCATTTAATTCTGATGCTGCATCTTTAACATCTTCAAATACTGACTCCGGTAACAATAACAATAGCAAGGATGCTCGTGGGGCCAAACTATTGGAGATTCTTCTTCAACCTCATATATTGAATGGATTTCTCGATCATATTGTCAACAGTGTTGAATTTTTCCATGATTTAAACGCCAAGGAAGAAAAAGAATTACAACAGCTCATTCAATCAACTGAGCCAGATTCAAATAAACATGAAGAAGATTTGGAAGTTGAGCCAGAGAATGATCAAAATGATTCAAATAAACTTAGTACCTCCAACGATAATGAAGTAGAAATTGATGAAGCTGAAGATAAGGATGATGTGGATGAATCTGGAAACGAGTCTCTGACAGGGAAAGATGACGAGGAATCGAATGAAGACAAACAAAGGCGAGTGATTCAAGCATCCTCTGATATTTTATCAATTGACCTTTGGGTCATTCTGAATCGAATCATAGAAACTCCGGTAATAATAAACAAATTATGGCTGATCTTGCATTTACCAGTGTTGGAAGAAAGTTCACCTACGGTCACATACTTAGTACATATAATGGATCAACTCATGGATACCAATAGCATAGAACTTCTTAATTTTATTCGTCGCCAGCAGGATTTGGTGGATACCTTTTTAAATAAAATTGAAATTCCAATGTTAATGGACTTTTTTTTAAGGATAATTCAGACTGATAAACAAGAATCTCCTACTGGGATATTAGACACCCTCCACCTGCAAAAGCTAATACCAAAAGCGATTGATATTTTGAAGCCTCATCCTTCTCAATTTGTTGAATCATCTGCCAAAATCCCCAATCACGAATTATTTTTTAAACAAACAGCAGCTACAGATTTCATTAAGGCTCTAGTTACAATCTCCTCTAATACTGCATTGGCAGTCGTATTAGAAACTAACATTGGACCGAATCAATTAACAAGGGAATTGGTATCTCCTGCTATAATTAATACTATAATTCATGATATAATGTTATATAAAGTTCCAACAGAAGGTTCGATTGAACAGACGAATAAGCATGGGATTAATAACTGTGTTGGAATTATAATCGAGTTAATTAGAAAAAACAATTCTGACTATGACTTGAATTGTGGTTCCTATAGTTCCATGCTCAACAATGACACTGCAGCAGGCGGAGGTGAAGTGAACTCTTATGTGATGTACCAGTGGCTAAAAGATTTTGAACAAAATCCACCCGGCCCCAGAGATCCCATATATTTAGGAGAAATGCTAGATTTATTTTCGCAAAATTTAGGTCTGTTTTATGAATTGATGGAGTTAGAACCTTTAGCACCTCATAAAGTGAACAAGAATAGCAATATATTAGGCTTCACCAAATTTAAAGTCTCTGAGCTAATTGCCGAGCTCTTACATTGCTCGAATATGATACTTTTGAACTCTAAAAGAATTAGAAGAGTAATGACTATCAGAGACAAAGTTAGAGATCAACAGAGTGATAGATTGAAAAAAGCACTCGAAGAGTCATTACTTATTCAGGATGGGGTAGAGACATCAAATAGTTCTATTCATGATGTTACAAGTGGTTTGGATGACATCTCATTAGATAACATTCAGTATGATGCGGTTGGGAGAAAAAGTTTTGAAAGCAAGTCGAAAAACAATGAAGTTGAAATCAAGAACTTGCTCGAATCTCTTGAGGATGATGATGCATCTGACGACGATGAACCAAGTATCTCACCAGAAAACCCTTTCGTTTGTGATGAACGTGATAAAAATATTAGAGCCAGTCCATGCATTGGTGATTATTTTAAAACTAAACTTGTTGATCTGAAGATCTTGTCTAGTATTATCTCAAAATTTACCAGACATCCTTGGCACAATTTTTTTCATAATGTTGTTTTTGATTTGATCCAACAGATTTTTAACGGTAAATTAAATTCTTACAATTCATTTCTCATTGTTGACCTTTTTAATAAAGAAAAATGCAATTTGACTGATCTCATTGTTGATTCCTATCAGGACGCCCGTGAACCAAGACCTGGATATATGGGTCATCTTATCTTAATAAGTGAAGAAGTTGTCAAGTTTACATCCCTTTACAAACCGGATTTAATCTCTCCAATTATAGTCCAAGCTATATCATCGCAAAAATGGGAATGGTTTGTCAATGATGTTTTATTGAAAACAAGGGAAGTTTATAATGTTGTCTTGGGTGCAGAACATGAAGAAGAAGATGACGATCAAGACAACCATAGAAACCATAAGCCTGAAAGAGACCACGACTCCTTTGGATTTGACTCTTCAACGGTCGGCTATCTTGATTTAGAATCTTACGATCATAATAACGATGGTAATAAGAATTTGATTATTCTAGGTGATAGAGACAACCACGATGCTTTTATCAATGATAACCAAGATCATCTCAACGAGGACGATGACCATATGGAAGAGTCAAAGATGCCGGATGTACGAATTCTGAACATGTCTCCTAGTAGAGAATTAGATAACAACGAAGCCCTGGATGATGATTACGACCACCCTGAAGGGTATCATGAGAATGATTTTCTCGAAAACTTATCTGGATCCAGTTCTTCGGACGACGACGACGACGACACTGACGATAGTAATGAATTACGAAGAGTCCCCAAACATAATGACTAGTTCACGTCAAAAATAAACGACTATAATAGAATAAAAACCGAGAGATAAAACAATTACAAAATCACAAAAATTTTAAATATAATAACCTTCCGCTCCATAGTCACCAGTCATATCTACGTATGAACCCCTCACAAGAACAACATCACCATAAATAAAAAAATAAAAAAGACAACAAAACAAAACAGATTCCGACTTCAAAAAAAGTTCTCGATATTGGATCCTTTTTCGATTCAAATAATTTTTAATATTCCCGAATACCTCTATATCACTAACATCTACTATATATTGTCATTATCATTATAATTTATATTTTTTAGATACTATTATATTTATTTATAAACATTCAACGGATGTCATGAATAATGTTACTTCTGTTTTCTACTTCTAGCCTTGCTATTAGATGGTCTACCGTAAACTACTTTTCCGTTCGGTAATTCTATTTTATCACCTCTTTGAACCTTTTTCTTGGATTTCTTAGAATTATCTGATACTTCGTTGGATTTGATCTTATTAGGATTCTGAAAAGTAACAGATGTATCAATGTACTTGTTGGTTAATTTCCCACCAGTTGAATTCCATAAACTTGAAGGAAGCTTGAAAAAAAGAGATTCTTTGAAGCCTGGGTTAATGTTAATTTCTGATTCATCAACTGGAACCATAAAAGACTGTCCATTTTCATCATTATCAACCAAATTAATACCACCATCAGAAGAAACAAGGAATACTTTACCAGTTGCCTCATTCATAATTTTCCTATCTGAACCATCTGCAGGAGGAATTTGTGAACCACCCCATGCTTGGGTTTTTATCTGATTTTTCAAATCAACAATACGCTTGAAGTCTTGCTTTCTATTAATTTTCAAGGACACATAATGCAAAATACCAACCAAAAAGAATATGACTGTAAGGGTCAAGATTAAACCGGGACGAAACTTAGAGTAAAAATAACCCGTACCTTTCCACTTGGGGAAACCTTTTGAAAGGAAATAGTCGTAACGTTTACGTAAAGACTGATCTCTTAAAATATTACCGACGGAAGATAGTCTTTGAAATCTTTCTTCAGCAATCTTTTTTTGCTTTTTATTTCCTGAAAATTTATCTGGATGTAAAATACGTGACTTCTTTCTATATGCTTTAGTGATCTCCTGCAACGTAGACTTGGGACCTTGGGTCAAACCCAACCAGGAATAAAAATCAACATTGTTCCCAAGATCTTGCTTGATCTTATCGTTCAAGTTGAAAATTTCATAGTCTTGAGGACTCCAATTGGAAGCAATAATTACACCAACAAGGTATGAGATACTTAGCCAAAACCAAACCAAACTCAATCTCATCACGACTTATCTTTGTTATGTATTTATCAAGCCCACTTGCTTCAGCTTTTATTTTATTTTTGACCTTTTCCCTTTGATACTAGTCGAATGTACTATGATTTAGATCTGTTTTCCAGTTCAATTTTTTTTTTTTTTTCGTTCTTCTTATTATTAGTTTTATCTGCAGGTTCGAGACACGTTAGAAATAACATTTGTACAAAACGTTTGGCAAATATGATGATGATTGAAATAGTAGAGAGAAATCAAACTTGAAATTCTTCAACACTCAGAAACACTCAGAATTTGTTGTTTGATCCATACTCAAAAATGCCTCGAGGTCATTTATATCCACTTTCAACCAATTTAAGGTTTGTCTTTTTTTATAATGTCTGTGCGACCACTTTATGGTTTTGCTGTCTTGGAAGATTCTTAATATTATTACCATTAGTAGGAAGACGGTTTCTTCCTGGTGGGATCGCTGACTTCTTTCATGTTGTATCCATAATACCATTGGTCAGCTTTTTGGTGAACAAGTCAATGATTGACAAGAGTGTTTCCAAGAAGGACTTATGGCCATTCTTTAATTCAGTGAAGATGGTCTGGATTTGTTATGGCGTCATATTTCCTCATCCCAAAATATCTAAACACACTTCTTATTCCTTAGTTATTCTTTCATGGTGTTTATCTTACTTGATACATTTTGCCTACTATTCTTTCAAAGTTAAAACGAGAAGATCCCCACATTGGCTTTTCTGGCTACAATATCATCATTTCTTTTTAACTTTCCCAATTGCATTCACAGGTGAACTCGTGATTATCTTTTTAAGTCTTGGTTTTGTTGAACCCCAGTGGCACGAACTTGTAATTAAGGGTACCATATTGGCTTACATTCCAGTTGGTTACTTTTTATGGGCCCATTTATATGATAGAAAAGAGAACAAGTATGATTTGGTTATGGAAAAACGTTTACAAGGCAGAGCAGCCCAAAATCTGAATACCCGGACTGAGTCAAACCAACTGCCAGTTATCGTTCACGATGCTCAACAGCATCCTTCAAGTAGAGTAACTCCCGTGAGTGGAGCTACCAACTAAATGATTTTTCACACAACTCTTATTCTATTTGCTCTTATTGAGTCTGTATATTAATTGGTCACATTCGATAAAAAGACCATCACATCTCCCCATATTTTGTAGAATATCTACGGATGACAATATAAAGTTTGTAAATGTTTAAATTGTATATACATATCAAATTATAAAATTTACGGCGAATCTTAATGTATAAAGATCTAGTAATTTTTACACTTTAACATTGACTTTAGGACCAACGATCATATATCTACTCAATGCCCAAAAAATCAAAGCTCCAAAGGCAAGCGCCGATACCAAAACGACGAACATATCGTATTCATGTATTGTCCCTCGACTAATAACGCTTGCGCCTATCGGGATTCCAACAAGATTCCCTATACTGAGAAATGCATTAACAACGGCGTATTTCTTACCTAATTCATTGGCTAAAGATATTTGTGCAAGACAAGTTGGAAGCATGGAAAGGACACTGGCAGAATAGAATCCACCTAGTGCGGCAAATGCATACAAAACTTTTAGCCCTCCCCCACCAAACGGAAGCCAAATTACAAAAAGACAAATATTGAGGCCGAATATCATTAATAAATTCACATTAAATCTTCCCAATTTATCTGATATGTAACCAGGAAGCCATCTACCCAAGATACCAGTGGCATTCCAGACGGTTAACAACAAGTATGAGTCGGATTCACTCACACCATGAACTATGGCATAAGATGGGAAATAAGTTACAATTAATATCAAACTCAATTCACCCATGAATGCTCCTGTAGCTAAAAAGCAGAATTTAGGGTCCCAATGTTGCAAATTTTTTGGGTCCAATATTCCCACTAATTTGTACCATAATTTGTGTTGCACGGCAATATCATCATCTGAATCATTAATTTCAACAGTTTTGGTTTTGGGATCACGGGTTATTCTTTCCTTAGTAAGAGCCACGGATAAGCTCATAAGTGCTAAACACATAAAAGCGACGGTTCTAATGGCCCATTTGAAACCAAATTTAGCATATAAGCTTCTCAAAACAATAGTGAAAACAATAGCACCAATGGAACCACCACTGGTTGCTAAACCTATTGCTTGTCCTCTTTTTTTGAAAAACCATTGATTGATCACAGCTACCAATGGAGGAAGTCCAACACCATTACCAATTCCTAAAGCAACAAAGCTGAGAATAAATTGCCATATTCTGACACTATTGGCTGTTGCCATGAGACCCAAAAAAATCAATGAAGTAGAACAAAGCAATATTCCAAATGCCCCCTTTTTGTCAAAGAGAGAACCAATAAAAATCCCGGTACCATAAGCTAAACACAAGTAAATGGAGAAAATCCATGAGATAGCGGAAGCAGGTAGGTGTGCCAATTGGTGAATGGATACATAAGCTTGAACTGCACCAATTGAATTAACAAGCCCTAGACAAACAGTTAATCCACAAAAAGAACCAAATAAAACACCATATGCTCTCCAACCACCATCTGGGTAGTCGAGACCTTCTACATCGACTCGACCTCGACTCAATTCATTATCCTGCAGTCGGTCATTTTCATTAGTCTGATTTTGCTGGATAGGAAATTCAAAAGAGCTCTCGATTTCTCTCAGATTTGTAATGTGTGGAGTAGCTTCACGTACAGTTCTAAGCCTGGATTGTCTTATTGGAGCCAATTCAATGGGTTCGCTCATTGCTGGAAGAAAATTATACAAACCTAATACCACCAGATCTCTTTAATCCCTATTAATACCACGTAATGTTTGTTCGCAAGAATAAAATTAGTCATTATAAATCAAACAGGAGGAAAAAAAATGGAGTTAAAAAAAAAAAAGAATCGAGGATCTTGTCGGTTATCATTATGCGAAAACACCAGCGCTAACAATTCCTTATTAGGGAAGCGAATAGCAGCAATATGACAACATATAATAGAATTTTACTGATGATCTAAAATTTTTCTAGAGACACTAAAGTTTCAAGATCTAAAGGCACGGATCGAGTCAGGATCTACATCTAGGTTAATTTGACTTTCTATGTTTTAAGGATCTTTCTATGGGATGATCAAATGTAGAACTAAATAATAAGAGCAAAAATGAATGTCTGAACAAAATTCAACATTCTTATATAATTGTGGGACAGATAAACAGAAGAAAAGACATGAGTAGGGTAACATGAAAAACTCAGTCTTGCCGATGTGATTAAGAAGCAAAAAGAGAAAAACAAAAAAGAGAGATCGAAAGTTTTAGATATGATTTAAGATAATTAATAATTGTGACCAACTAATAACTGAATTGTCTTCAAAGCTTCATATTTCAATTCGTTATCACCGTTATTGTTTTCTAAGAGACCCATGATTAACAATTTATACTCACCGCTCTTTTCGGTATTGATGAAAGTAACTAAATCCTGACCCAAATTTTTAATTAAGTACTGTAAGTCGTTCAATAAAATGACTTTTGCAGTCAGAGAAGAGTTCGAAGAAGATAATATATCAATTATTTTCTTTACCAACTTAAAATTTGAATCTTTGAACTTACCAGAGTTCTGCAACCAAAATTCATTTGATTTATGAGTTGGAGAGGACCAACTTATTAAATCAGGATTTTCTAATTCAGTTAAATATTCATCCAATGAGGTTAATTTATTGGTTACAATGTCATTCAAGATATCAGCCAAGTATGCTAAATCATTCGATAATTCTTCATCACTACCATTGGATGCAAATTTTCTTTCCTGCAAGATTTTTATGGTTGATAAACCATCATGGAACAACAATAATTTTATGGTTTTAAATTGTTCTGAATTAGACACACTAACGGCGATAAAATTTTTTAAACTTGATACTGCAATTCTAACAATTTTCAATTTAATGGAATCTTTTGATATAGTAAGTAAATTACCAATTAAATCGGGGAAATTATGAACCAAGATTTTATTAATATTAGCATTAAATGATAAAATCCAATTGGTTAATAAAGTATTATATGATAATTGCAAATTAAATGAGTTGGGTTGTTTGGCCAGGATAGCAATCAAATTATTGACGGATTTAAAATTAGATACCAAATTATGTTGTTGATAAATATTTTTATAATATTTTTGAGTGACCAATTCTTGTAAAAGTTGTATACCAATTGATTGTAAATTAATATCTTGTGAATTACCAATAAATTGAGATGATGATAAGATATCAAAAATTTTAATTAAAATTTCTTTATCAACTTTAACATTGGGATTAGTTTTGGCAACTTTGGTTAACAATATGGTCAAATTATATAAAGCCAATGTTTTAACCAAATTATCACTATGATCTAAATGTTTTAAGAAAGGATAATAAGGTAATGAAGAATCAATTTTAGATAAGTTTAATAAGGCATCGATGAATTCTTGATTGGGAAATTCAATCAATAAATCATTGATTAAAACCAATACTTTATTTAAAACATCACCTCTTGAATTAACTTCTAATTTATTCAATAAATTTAATAAAGTTTGAGAATGTAATTCTAATTGTGATAAAATGGTTTGATTTCTATTTTCAGTTGATTGTGATTCTAAAATTTGAACCAATTCAGCCTGGTCGCTAGTGATAGTATCAGATCTTCCTAACCCTTCCCATGGAACTACCTTGTCTCGAAGAAGACCAGTAACGTTGGACAAATAACCATTGTCAATGACTAAAGGAGACTAAGACACTAGTTAGTAATTGGAAATAAAATTAATGGATGAAATATATGGTGTAACATACATATTGAACCGCCATTATGATATTCAACGTCAATTTATCTCAAAATGCCAACAATCTAAGTAATCAATTAAACAGTTGTAATTTTCCAGATTGATTAATTGGGATTGTCAATAAAATTCAACTGATAAGTTTATTAGTTTTCTCTTGAATTCACCCAGATTATTCTTACCTTGAACTTTGAAATACTTGCACGACTTTTTTTCTCTCATTTTTTTGTTCATTTTGTATTATTGTTTTGTCGTTCTCCTTTATCTAAGTATGGCATTTCGGTCAATTCCATATCCCAAAACAAGGATTCAACTATGTACAGCTAGAGATTTATATGCTACTCTCATATGGTGTAATTCCAGAGAATACAAGACTGTATTCTTATGAAGATACAAGGAAGAAAAAAAAAAATGTAATGAGAAAATTAAAAAATGCCGTTCCCAGGAATCGAACCTGGGTTTGTTCGGCCACAACGAACTGTACTAACCACTATACTAGAACGGCTTCTTTCATGCTGATGAAAATTTGCCCTTATTCGTACAGTCTTATAACATCTTCGAGCGTTCCGTACACCAATCAATATGCAGGATTAACACTGTAACTTTATTTTTGCAGCAGAAACGGGAAGAGGGTGCTTTAGCAGTTAGATTTAATACCATACCCAGATAGTATAAATTTGTGAATATATGGTATGGTATACTCAGATTTGGTAATAAGAACCCAGTTTACGCTTTATTTTGTTTATGGTTACCATCAAGTCCACCCCATAGTTGAACGGTTAATTGATGGCATTCACGGAAAGTATCATAATAAACCCTTGATTAAGCTTTACTTAAAAGTTTCATAGCCATTCCGTATTATATATACTATCAATTCACGATGCGTTGGGCAATTGTTTTCCCCGTTCATTTACTGCTGTGTTTATTGATTCATGATAGCCATTCTGTTCATAACAGCCACTCTATTCATAACATCCACTCTATTTATAACATCCACTCTATTCATAACAGCCACTCTAATCTTCATTAAGTGAATAATCTAAGTGCCTAAAGATTAATCAAGAAAAGAAAAATTCAGGTACTGAATTGCATAGTAAAATAGTCAAGACATTGAACTGACAAAGCCACGTGTGAACCCGAAAACGAATGTACGATAGAATGTTTCACTGGATACTCCAATTCGACGCTAGGATTTCAATCACGCAGGTGATCATACATGATGTCAACATTAATTTTTTCGGGAAGACAATCCCAAACATGACAGTGATTGCAAATTGAATTTTGACGCAAAAAACAAGAATGAGAAATTACAGGACAAAAAGCGCAGTTAAAAAAACAGACCAAAAAAGAAAGAAAAAAAATAGCGCACAGTTTGAGTAAAAAACCTTTACTAAAAAGAAGAATGAAAATGGACGGGACAAAAAAAGAAACAAATGAACGAATCAGACAAAATAACGCAGTCAATAAAGACTATGACTTGATGAAATCACTACAAAAAAGGGTCAATGAACTAGATGATGGAGAGGAATATGATTTTGAGTTGAGGAAATCAATTCGACAGAAAACAAACATTGAAATTTGACAACATCGAAGTTGAGTGAAACAAAATTTGACAGAAAACAACATTGGAGTTGAGTGCAAAATTCCTAAAACTGGTCCATTCAACCTTAATTAGGTAAAAGTGGTAACAATTGTCACGTTTCGCTAAACACCACCAAAATAGGGTGATGGACGAGTTGTTGTTTGTTTGGGTGAAAATGCCTCCTAAAATAGAAGCATCGGATCCATGTACCGATCATAAATATTGAGAACAAGAAATGAATTACTGTTTTAACAATATCAATTCGGTGAAGGGTTCCCTGATTATGGGTGATATATTATTCGCATTATGGAATTTGGAACCCGAAAACCCTCTCGAAAAGAAAGAAAACGGTATTACTCATTTATTGTTCAAAACTTCTTTTCCATGAAGGATGACAGGGGTTAAATGGCCATTCATGAGTAATGGTTTAATCATATGATGATGAATTAGTTGTCAAGTACTTTTTCCCATAGCAATTCTTGCTAAAACATGCTATGAAATGTCATTCATTAAGTGAATTGAGAAAGATTCAGAAGACCTTTGTTAAATTGATTATTTCTTTTTTTTTTTTTCTTCTTCTTTTTCTGCTGTTTATTTTTCCGCTGCTCCGTAGTTTAAATTCAGGATTATCTTTTCTTTTTCTTACCCGTTACTCAATCATTAATTAAATCGCGTTCCACTAATGAAATTTTTCAATCCGAGTCATACGTGGAGTATTAGATTAGTATGAAAGTATGAAAGTATGAAAGCGTGAAAGTATGAAAGTATGAATAGTGTAGTATGAATAGTGTAGTATGAATAGTGTAGTATGAATAGTGTAGTATGAATAGTGTAGTATGAATAGTGTAGTATGAATAGTGTAGTATGAATAGTGTATGAATAGTGTAGTATGAATAGTATAGTGAGTGGTTTACAGGTACAGGATGATAGTAATTAAATAATATTAGGTGAAAAGTAGATCAACAATATATGAAAGAGAAGTAAAAATGATATAAAGTATTTTTTAATTATTTACGGTTATAAATTAATCAGAAGTTTCTCTGGCAAATTCTTTAGCCATATCAGCATCAGGAATAGAACCACAAATGGTTTCAACCATGATACCAGTGACTAAATAAGGATCAATGTTAGAAGCAGGTCTTCTGTCTTCGAAATAACCATAACCTTCTTTAGCAACAGATCTTGGGATTCTAATAGAAGCACCTCTGTTAGCAACACCAGAACTGAAAGCTTCTAAAGAAGCAGTTTCATGACGACCAGTCAATCTTTGATCATTATCAGCACCATATAATAACATGTGTTCTTTATGTCTTTTAGCCAATTTAGATAAAGCATCTTCAATTGACTTCATACCACCAGGGATTCTCATGGATTTAGTAGAAACATTGGTATGACAACCAGCACCATTCCAATCACCTTTCAAAGGTTTAGGATGGAAAGAAATCTTAACACCAAATTCTTCAGCTACTCTTTCCAATAAATAACGAGCAATCCATAATTCATCACCCATGTTAATACCTTCACAAGGACCAACTTGGAATTCCCATTGAGAAGGCATAACTTCGGCATTGATACCAGAGATGGCAACACCAGAATAAAGACAAGCACGGTAATGGGCTTCAATCACATCTCTAGCATAAACTTTACCGGTACCAACCCCACAGTAGTAAGGACCTTGAGGAGCAGGATAACCACCTTTTGGCCAAGCATAAGGATAGTCAAATTGATCAAATAAAGTGTATTCTTGTTCTAAACCAAACCAAACTTCTTCGTCAGAGTGAGCTTCCATTAATTTGGCACATTCATGTCTATGGTTGAATTTGTTTGGAGTACCATCATTGTTCCAACATTCAGTTAAAACAATAATGTTGTCACCTTTTCTGAAAGGATCAGGATAGAAAGCAACGGGTCTTAAATAGACATCAGAATCATGACCTGGGGCTTGACCGGTGGAAGAACCATCGAAATTCCATTCGGGTAAGTCTTCAGCAGATGAAGGTTTTTTCGATAAAGTTTTACACTTGGATCTGGTTTTACCTTCAGAATCAATCCAAACGTACTCAGCAAGAACTTTACCGTTTTGAGGTAAATCAAGATACTTGGAAAGGATAGCAGTATTTTCACTAATAGAAACCATGATGGATATTATGTGTATGTGTGTGTTAAAATTAGTTGTGAATGCACAATAAGTTGTTTTTGAGGATTAATTAATTAATTTGCAATTTTAATATCTAAAGGATAGAGGCTGGTTTTTGTGTATGATTCCAACTCTAGTAAAGATGATAAATAAAAGAAGGAGGTGAAAGAAAAACAATCACGAAGATGAAGTAAATTAATAAAGACTAATGAAGTAAAGAGGAAGAAAAAGAAAAGAAGTAATTAGTTTTTTCAGATAAGGAATAATCGAATATATATATATATATATATATCTAATGATTTCGATATCAAAGATTAAAAAGAAATCAAACATAAGAACAGAAAAAATTTTAATTTACTATTTTGTTCTGTGCGTGGTATCCCACTAAGACGGGTGCTACTAAATATACATAAAATATTTATAAAATATAAAAGAGTAAACAAAGACCTGGGTCGAATTTCTTTTTTCCGCATTCTTGCCGCATTAATCATAGTCTTTTGCTTTGCTTCTTTATGGTCTTTCGCAATTTGTAGGTATTCTTTTGCGAAGGTCGTGTGCTGCAACACAAAACCCCTGGTATCTGGATACCGTCCCCCATGCACGATCCTCGATGCTGATTGGCCATGATAAAAAAATGACATCCCGTTGTTAGTCATAAAATTTTTATTGCCTTTTTGTGCCCCCTTTCTCGTTCTTTCTTTTTGCTATAGTTAAGAGAAAAAGGCGGCAATGGGCGAAACCAGGATTCCTGATAATAAGGACCACCCGTCTCCCTTCCAGATTGGGTTTAAGAGAGTGCCCCAGAAAAAACCCATCTATCCATCTACACCTGTCGGAAACCCATCTACCCATCTACACCTGTCGGAAATGGATTCCGCCCATCTATATACAATTGGAAAAGGGAAACGGTCGAGTTAGTTGATCTTGACTGAACTAGTTAAAAGGTAATACGAGTCCGTTACCTAAATGGTCACATCAAGACCATCAGGAAAGGGATAATGCTTGATTCAAAATAAATTATATATATAATTAATTAAAAAATACATAATCAATAAATGGAACAATTTGATTTGATGAATTAAGTATGCAAGATAAGATAAATTAATTACTCCACCCATTGATTATAATCGTTAGCCCCTATCAGGTTGTCTTTCCACTTGTTGGGCTATTGTACGAATACTATGTGGTATGAATACTATATAGTATGAATACTATAGTATGAATACTGATATAGTATATACATTTAGCATACAGTATAGTATGGTAAGACGTGGAGAATCACATGATCCCGAGAAACATCCGTACCCATTTTTCTGGATCGGACAATCGGAGTATTGAAAGAAACCCATCATCATGGTTGTTGATTACGTCGAATGACTTCAACCATGATTGATGATTCAACCCCACTACTTGCTTCTCATACCTCGTCGACGCAGAGACTACTTACTCCCAATGTCATTAGCCTCCTATCAATTGGTTCCACCATTGGAACCGGTCTTTTCTATCTGATCGCCAATGTAATTGTTCAGGGTCCTCTAATTGCCATTGGATCTTATATTTATATCTCCATTATTTGTAGTATAATTCTCTTAATCACCAATAAACTTTGCTCAAATTTCCCCGTCAATGGTTCCTTGTGTCATTTCCAGTCTCAATTTTTAAGTCTGAATCTTGGTTTGGCCAATAATATCATTTATTGGTTAAGTTGGTGTTTAACTCTTTCATTAGAATTATGTATTATTTATTCAATTCTCCAAAATTGGTTTCAAATCTCTTATAATACTGGTATCTTTCTCGTATGGTTGTTATTAACCTCTGTCAACTTATTACCCGTCAATTATTTTGGTTATTTTGAAACTACCATCTCCATCTTTAAAGTATTGGCATTATTCATTTGGATCGGCATCTGTTTATTAGCCACAATTGGTTTGAACCCCCAGTTTAGTCCCATTAATGTCTGGTTGATTCATTGGCCCCAATCTTTCGTGGGTGATATTCCAAATCCTAATTGGCCCCTCTTATCCCAAATTTTTAAATTCATCACTTGTTTAATTTCTTCCAGTTTTACTTTTCAATCAGTAGAATCAATTGGTTTAACCACCGGAGAAATTAAAAATCCGGTTCATTCCACTTTTGATAAAATTACCAAATTGATCTTTGTTAGAATCATCGTATTTTATATCTTATCCATAGTATTACTTAGTTTGACCGTACCTTATAATGATGATCAATTACAAAAAGTTTCTTCATCCCATCTTTCTTCTTCTCCCTTCTTAATCGCATTATACAATTGTCATTATTCCTCTTCTCCATTTCTCCTCACCACCTTCAATTTCATCATTTTCTCCGCCATTCTATCGGCTGCTAATTCAAACATCTATTTTGGTTCTCGTTGCTTAATTGCCATGATCGAATCACAAACTTGTCCTCGGCTTGATTGGATCCTCAACACCACGTCTCGCGGTGTTCCTTATAATTCTGTTCTAATCACCGCTTCTATCGGGCTATTGGCTTTATTGGTGCAATTCAATTCAATCCAATCCATCTTTAATACCCTACTAAATACTTGTGCTTCAGCAGGGTTGCTTATGTGGTGTTTGCTCCTGTTTTCCTATATCCGTTACTGTCAGTCGGCCCAACTGACCCGTCATTGGTTATACAAAGCAGCCTGGTTTGCCGCAATTAATATCTTCTTCATACTACTACTAAACGGTATTGGTAATTCCAATTGGCTCGATTTCATTAATCTGTACCTAACTCCACTAAGTTTTCTTCTTCTCTGGGTCGCACTACAATGGTATAGTGGTGACACCTCCTGGTTAATCCCCATAAATGATATAGCATAGTTTATATAGACAATTCAATACATTTATATAAAGTCTGAGATTTTTTTTTAACTGCAAAATTTCAGAGCAAACATCCGTACATTTTTTTCTTTATTTTTGTTTTTTGTTTTTGTTTTTCTTTTGGTCAGTTGTTACATGATGTGTTGCCTCATGTCTAACTAAAAAAAAAAAAAATAAAGGAAAAAAAAAACATCCCTTCGAGATCCATATACCGATCCCATCTTACGAACGAACCAGCTGAAAAGTTAACCTTGGCTGTTTTCTTGTTTCCATCGTTCTCTCGTCGGCAATCATGACTGCCGCTTCCACCATAAAGTGGTTGATTCCACTATCAATAATTGGTTATTCCATTTATCTTTTCACAATCATTTGTCCTCAAATAAACCCTCCTGAACCATCTATCTTGAATAAACTCGGTGCCTATTCATCTTCTTCCAATGCTTTGTTTGGAATCAAGTACGTGGATGACTTTAACCAATTTGTCTGTAATGAACCTCGTATAACTGCCGTTTCGTTACAATTGATTGATTGGGATAAACAATATCAAGTCAGCTCCACCATTAATCACCATTTATCTCCAATCACTAATTATATTTCCCAAGCCGATGCCGATTATGAAATAAGCGATAAGTTTCATCACTATTACGGTAAATTCATAGTTATAGTTCAACAAACCTACGATCAAATTGTTGTTCTGATTAAACCTGTTTATGATAAAGTGAGTCCTCATATCAAGTCCAATTACTCTCATTTATCGAATCACTTTAATTCCAAATTCTTACCCGTATTTTGGTATTGGTTAAATGAATTTAAATTAAAATTAGCGTCCTTCTACTTGAAATCAGTCGACTTTTTCGATGATTTTTGGCAAAATTCTTCTGATACACTTAAGGAATACTCTCGTCAATTCTACCATCAATACTTCATTCCATCATTGCAAGTTTTGAGAGAAAAATTGATGATTGACCAATTGATAAACAGCGAATATGTTCAATCCGTGGTGGAGTTCTTTAAACAATATGTTTTCACCGCTAGCCACTTGGAAAAATTCTCGTTCATTGATAAAGAGTTCCATCACTTATTAAATTTAGGTGATCCAGATAAACAAAAACAAAGTACGAATGAAAATATCATTGACGTGGTTAAAGACATTTTGGATGATGTTTTAGATGAATCATCTACCTCTACAGAATCTACCATTGAAAAAAGTGAAGTCCCAGACACCACCACTGAATCGACCATTGAATCATCCATTGAACCCACGACTGAATCTGTTGAACCCACGACTGAATCGACTATTGAATCCACAACTGAATCGACTATTGAATCCACAACTGAATCGACCGTTGACCCAACTGCTGAAGCAGCTGATGATACTAACGAAAGTGCCTATGACTCCGAAAGTGAATCAGAAGATGAACCTGTTACTGTTCAAGTTATCTCCACCATAACTGTCACGTCTAGTAGTGATCCAACATCAACTATTGGTAATGATATTGCTAAAGAAAATTATGCATATGACATTGAATCAAACACCGCTGAATCAAGGATTGAACAAGAATTAGAATACTGGGATCTTAAAGTATCTAAAGCAGTTAAATTATCGTATGGTAATTTGAAAACTGAAATGGAACCATTTATAACCCCTCTCATTGAAGAAATCACCGCTATTGTGTCTTCCAATTTATCTCAAATTCAAAGCACCAATTTTGCTAATTATAAAAGATTAAACGAATTGAATTCAAAAATCTATAAAGATGTTGAATATATTAAGTCGACCAATGAAATAATTGAAGACCCTGAAGTTCCAAGACAATTAGTTCGTGACGTGATTGCTGAATCTTATGAATATCCTGAAGCTGAATTGAAAAAAATTGAGAATATTCTTAATGAGTATAATTCTAAAATCTTAATTAAATATTTTGAAGTTATTCAAGAAACCATTGACGTTTTGGAATCTTTTGCCGAAATAACCATTCAAGACTTCTCTAACCGTTTATCTACTTTGATTCAATTGTTAGAGAACTCTCATGATCCAACTTTTAGTGAAGACTTAACTTGGAAAGCTTGGAAAAAGTTTCATCGAATTAAGGAAGAAATTTTCAAAATTAGAGACTTAATTTATAATGAAGCTAATGATTTCCAAAAAAATCCAACCAAAACTGAAGCTGTTCCAAATGGTTTAGATGAGTGGATCAATTATTTGAAAAAAATCAATTTCCATATTAATTTCATATTAAGAGATAATGATGAATATTTAAAGTTAGCAAGAGCTAAAGCTAATGTGGCTTTCCAAATGAGAGAAGGTTTAGAAAATGATTTGCAATTAAAAAAACAAGCGGAAGCTGAGCAACTTCAAGAAGAACCAGAAGCTGTTCTGGAAAACGAACAAGAAGCTACCCTAGAAGAAGATGATGAGGAAGAAGAAGTAGATGAAGAAGTAGAAGTTGAAGTCGAAGTTGAAGTTGAAGAAGTTGAAGAAGACGATGATGAACCAGAAGAAAATGAGTCCGAAGAAGCAGACGGAGAAGAAGACGTTGAGGTTACTTATGAAGAAATTGTTGAGGTAAATGACTCTGATGTAGATTTAGATGAAGAAGACCCCGACGGACATGAGGACGGTCTGGAAGATGCGGACGATGACCAACATAACAAAAAGTGAATATCAACCTTTAATATTTAAAAATACGAAAATATAAAGAAAAAAAAAACTTGAAAAAGTGAAAATTGCAAAAAAAAAATTTGATTGATTTTTTATTTGACAGTCCTGTCATTTATTTTTCCTTCTTTTCATCAATTTATTATAGACAATAACTAATAATCTAAATTATCAAATATATTTAGTTGTCCTTTATTCTTTTATATAGTCAATTATTAATAAACGCATTTACGAATTGAAAATTACTACAAACAAAGAAACACAAATTGAAACACTACGTATATTAGTAGACATAAAAAGACATAAGTTTAACTAGAGAAGCAAGCAAACAAAGAAGAGAAAAGAGGATCTTCTATTATCAATGGTACAAGAACAAAGCCTATATATTCAAAGGAAAAGAATCGATCCGTGACCGGATATCAACTATTCGAAGTAATTCCTTAATTTTTTTACAACTCAATTGCAAAAAAAAAAAAAAAGAAGAGCAGGAGAAAAAAAAGGTGTCAAACAGTATTACAATAATAAATAGATAAAGGTGATAATTTCAAAAAAAAAAAAAAGAAAAGAAAAAGGATTATAAGTAAGAAAACAATAAAGCAGTACTGGACATAAAGTAAATAAGAAGAAGTATAAGAAGATCAAGGGGAAATCAAATTATTGAATAAGTTATAAAACTTTAGCCTTAACTTCATCGACTTTAGGAGCAACATGAGTAAAGTATTGTGCTTTTAACTGAGCATATAATTGGGTCACATGTTCATAAACATGAACTTCAAGAACTTCAATGTATTGCCAAAGTTGAACAACATAAGGATAAACAAATTGGAAGTATTTGCCTTTGGCACAAGTCAATTTAGCTTCAATTTCGTATTTTTTGAATAATGGATGAGAATGAACATGTTCGTCCAAAAATTCGTGAGCTTTGGTTAAATAAGGATGAACAAAATTGACCCCAGTATTCAATCCATCACATAATTGATTGTGAGTGTGACTAATTGGGTGGAATACAACTTCAGCGCCATGTTCCAATGGAGTTTCGTTCAATTGGGCACACTTATAGGTCAACAAGTAAAGAGAGTACACCACAACTAAGGTGGTGAAGAGTTTACCAAACACAGAAACCATTTTTTTCTTTGATCTTTCCTTCGTTATGGTATGAATAATTAGACAGCAATTGAATTTAATTAGGACCAACTAGTAGTAAATATCCTGATCGTACCTCTTAATATCAAATATTTGATCGATAAGAAGTAATTGAGATTGACAGTAAACAGCAAGCGTGGCAAAAAAATGACTCGATCTGAAAGGAAAGAGAAAAAAAAAAAAGAAAAAAAAAAAAGAATAAAAGTACGGTAAAAACCCCCAGAAGACGAAACTGTAACGAAATAAAAAAAAAAAAATGTTGAAATTTCAGAAGATGTTTTTTTCTAATTGTGTTGTTTTCTTTCAATTTAAAACAGAATTAGGGAATTTTCAAAATTAACTAGCCTGATAATTTTGAGCCCTCGGTCTTTTGTATGACAATTCGTTGCTTTTGGTGGGGTCCCTCGCTATTAAGCCGCCATCACGTGCATTTCGGTCGCTTCTGACTTTACCGTATGTCACCTTTCCGGGACAAGTTCCGGTTGCTCTGCGATATCCGGTTGATTTGTTTTTGTTAGTTCCAAATGCGGAAAATTTAATGGCTGCTTTATTGGGGCTTTTTGGATCAATTTCAAAGTTTAAGGCTATTTGATTTTTTTTTTTTTGCAATTTTATTTTTCTTTTCTTAGTGGGATTATCTGTGTTTGGGGCTATTGGGCTAGTTTAACCTGTATCGGGTAAGCATGAAATGATGAAGACCTGTTGTCTTAATGGCTTCTCCTTTTGATTCTTTTTTTTTTTTTTGGTTTTGGTTTTGGGATCCATTCCTGTTGGTTCATGCCTCTTGAGATCCCAACTCTCTTTGTCTTTCCTCGTAGTTCTTCTTGTTCCTGATTTCGTCTCTTCCTGTTTTTCTTTCTTCCTTGTTATTTCGATTCTTCTTGAGCTTTGATCTGCTACATCTATTGAACAGCTCTAATTCAAAGATGACCACAGCTATTGTATCTCCACCTACGACTGGTTTGCGTGAACCACCCACTTCCCGGGAATTGGATCAAGAAAATACAGAGTGTCCACAAACTCCCACAAGGGGGCTCAATAAGCGGAAATCTTACTCTATCTTAAGCCCGGTTCATAGCAATATTCCTGCTAAATCACCCAAACAGATTCTGCAACAAGAAAGACAACGAATAATCAGTGAATCAACTGGACTAATCAAATTAAATCTTTCATCGAATAGAAAAGAAACCAAAGATACTCACATTAAGCCTTCTAACAGTGAATCACCCGTTAGGAATGGTTTACCGGTATTTGTTCCTTCCAAAGTTGAACAAGAAGTGAAGGCTGATCAAAAGATTGAATTTCAAACAAGACAAACTTTACTTGCCAAATATGCTGCTAAACAACAAGAATTAACCAATTTGGAAAAACAGGTGGAACAAGTTAAATTTAGCTTATTAGAAATTGCCATTAATTTGAAACAATTTGATAGTGAATCACCTTCACCAATTCCAAGTCCTGTTAAAGCTACTAATTCCCAAGGTAATCCCACCATGTACCATCAAACAGTTAATACCCTTCGTCAAAAAGCATCTAACATTTTCGTTAACCCTAATGAATCTCCAAACAATAATAAGAATTTAGAAAATCAAATCAAATCAATAACTAAGAGGGCATCCACCATATTCAATAATAATAATCAGGAATTAGAACAACAATATAAGACAATCAAGAAAAAGGCATCTAACATTTTTAACGATTCAATCACCAACCCTAACTCATCTCAGCCACCTTCTTTAAAGAAAAGTTTATCAACACTTTTTCCATCACCTACTAAATCTGCCGCATTATCCCGTCAGTCGTCATCGACCAACATTAAAACCATCTTCAACGAAGTGAAAAATAAATTCGACCAACAACAAGTTGAATTTGATGAATTAACCAATAAAACTAGTAAAATGGTTAATGGTTTCTGGCAGAATTTATCTAATGCTAGCCATGGTAATAGCCCGATTAAATCTGTCAATTTACCTCCTTGGAAACAACAACAAATCAAAGAAGAGGAAGAAAATCAGGATTTGATTAATAGTTCATTCAATTTTGAAAATATTGGACCTGATTCAAATGGAGCTTATCCTACGATTGGTCGTCGAACACATCATGGAGAACAAAATAATACTATTTTGAATTCAAGTATTTTATTAAGCGATTCGGATGAGGAAGAAGAAAATGCCCCAGAAGCACAAATCTCCGGAATTATTTACGAAGAAGAGAATGATGAAGCCGATGTTGTCGACATCGATGATTACAATAGTAGTTTTGAAGACTAAACATAAAATCATGCATTCATTCGTAATACATATTAAATAGTAAGATTAAATAACAAATTTCTATATATGACAAAGATTTTTCACTTTTGAGTAGTAATTTTTTTTTTTTTTATTTTATTTTATTTATCAATTTTTTTTCTGTTTTTTCAATTATTTTCTTCATTTTTATGTTATTTTATAGTATCTCTAGTAATAAATGACGAATAGTTGTAAATATAGGTAGGAAGATTTAATGGACTTCATCTAACCAACCTTTAGCTCTATCAACGGCGGTTTCCCATCTTTTCCAGTTCTTTCTTCTATCATTATCAGGTAATTGAGCTTTGAAAGAATTTTTCCCATCATCCTCACCTTGGATTTTATTGATGACATCATCGAAATCTTTCCAAATACGTTCATTAGGATCTTTAAAAGAAACCCCGGCAGCAATTGCTGCCCCTAAAGCAGTACATTCAGAGATGGCCGCGCGTTTAACGGTGACACATGGACCCAAGATATCGGCTTGAATTTGTAACACTTCATCAGCTTTAGACATACCACCATCAACTGCCAAAGAACTTAAAGGCTTCTTTTCATTTTGTCTATTCAAAGCTTCTTCCAAGAAATCTTCCGAGGCCCCGGCATCATTAGCCATGGCACGTAAAATGGCACGAACCTGATAACAAACCCCTTCCAAAGCGGCACGAGCGATATGAGATGAAGAGGTATATTGAGTCATACCAAAGATGGTACCTCTAGCACCACCATCCCAATAGGGAGCATATAAACCGGAGAAAGCCGGTATAAACACCACACCACCTGAGTTATCTACTTGAGAAGCCAAGGGACCTATATCTTTTGCATTTTCAATTAATTTCAAATTATCTCTTAACCATTGAATGATTGACCCGGCCACGGCAATTGAACCTTCCAAAGCATAATGAGGTTGAGCATCATCGCCTTCCAAATTAGGGAACCAATAACCCAAGGTGGTTAAAGTACCATGTTCTGAAATTAATTTACGAGTACCGGTATTGTATAAAAGGAAACAACCAGTACCGTAAGTACATTTGGCGGAACCTGGTTTAACTGCCATTTGACCCACCAAAGAAGCTGATTGATCACCCAAACAACCACAAATGGGAACATTCCAAATAGTTTTCAAGATGTCATAAGCTTCTTGGGTAATTTTGTTATGAAATCCTAAATTAGACAAATTAGGAGCCACAAATGAACCATAAAATTCAGAAGAACTAACAATTTTAGGTAAATTAATCTTAGTAGGATCAATGTCCCAAAATTCCAATAATTCATCATCATAATCTTTAGTTTCTAAATCCATGAAATAAGTTCTTGAAGCATTGGTAACATCAGAAACAAATGATTTTTCTTTGGTCAAATGATAAATTAACCAAGTATCAACGGTCCCAAACATCAAATTACCTTCACCCTTTTCATATTCTTCTCTAATGGCATCATCATTATCTAATAACCAACGTAATTTTGCAGCTGAAAAATAGGTTGATAAAGGCAATCCTGTTTTTTGTTTTAATTCTTCTTTACGATCGTCATCGGTCATTTTTTCCAAGTGTTGAACAATTTCAGCAGTTCTAGTATCAGTCCAAGTGATACCATTTGAAAGGGGTTTACCAGTTTTACGATGCCAAACAATGGTAGTTTCTCTCATATTAGCAATCCCGATACATTTGACACGATATTTAATTTTCAAAGCGGGATTCTGATTAATTTTACGTAAAGTAATCAAACAAGCAACAAGACATTGAACTGCATTAGCCAAAATATGGACCGGCATACATTCGACCCAACCTGGTTGAGGGAAACGTAAAGTTGGACCTACTGAAGCTGCATTATTTTCAATTTCAACATCATCAGTAATTGATATGGCAATACCTTCTGCGGTGAAGATTGGCTCATTGTGCCTCATAAGAGAAGATCTTCTTCTAAATTGTTCTTTATTTTGCGATTCTGCAGGAGCTTCTGAAGCAGTGGTGGAATATTCAATTTGATGTTTGGCAACTTCCATACCTTCTTGCGAAAAAAGAATACAACGAGCCGAAGTGGTACCAATATCAATGGTGGCGACCACGGGTATGGAAGGAGCATTACTATGACGACGAACCATGGCGATGTATGAATAAAATGACAATTAACAAAAATCTAGTGAATAGTGAATAATTAATAGTGAACGGTGATTAATTGAGTAAACGGTGAATAATTAATAGTGAACGGTGAATAATCAATAATTTATGGATATCTTGAAATTCGAGTAGTTATCAACTACTTTGTGACAAAAGCAAGAATAGGCTGTGAACGAAGAAAAAAAAAAAAAAAATGAACAGCAATGAAAAGGAAACAAAAACGACCAAAAGAAAAAAAAAAGTTCAAAATAACGTAATAAATACAATTTTAAATGTAAAGCGGAAGGAAAAGCTAAGAAATGGGTTTTCTTCAAAATCAATTTTTAAATATGGGGAGGTGCAGCACTTTATAATAATTTGTGCGTCAAGGCAAAAGAAATAAAATGAACAAGGGTTATAGCAAAAAAAAAAAAAAAATAAATAAATAAATATAAAATTATCAAAGGACTATTGGTGACTGTCTTTTTCTTTCGTAGTTGAACTTGACGAATTGGTAAAAGTAGACGATCCTGGTTATAAGCCTTAAGTTGATGAGATGGACGAATATTGTGACTGAGACATATAGTACATACAACAATAGTATGAACAAAAGAACGATAGGTGAAACGACGACTTGAATGCAGGGATCCTGATAGCCTATTAAAAATTTATCAAAGAAATATATACAATATATAGATATATATATATCTATATATATAGGTGTGTATATGTATCAATAGTTGATCCGAAATCCTTGATCACAATATTGATAATTGCTAACCAATGAAGTAGCAAATTAATCGATATGCCGTTATGGTTATGATTTACAGAATAGACGTTTGAGACTATTGTTTATACCCAATAATTGATGATGTATTATTATTATTTGTCACTGTTCGTTTTAGCAGTAATAATTTAGCACTTTCAATACTGGTTTCTTTTGTGTGATTGGATTCCCGTGTCAATTATTAAACAAAAATACAAGGTACAAAACAAAAAAAAAAAAAGATCGCAGTGGCAGGGAAAAAAGACACCAAAATGCAACCAGGTTTAAGGTGGGGAAGGAACAATTATCGGTTCAATAGTTAAGAATAATAGAGACCTTGTACGAATTAAAAGAAGGTTAATTTGTTCGTCCAATAGCTAACTAGAATAACTAATAGTGTATTGTCGCTTTGCCCCTCCTCCCCCACTTTCGTTCAAACATGTGGTGGATCAAATCCCATCAAAATAATTAACGTGGATTAAATCATCATAACATTCCGTGATTAAGCAGCAATCGAGCAATCTTTATACATGTAGATAAATATATTATATGGAATATATAGTGGATGGTGCGTACTGCACATAGTCCAACAACTGAGAAATCTTCCCTGCTATTATTAAATTGACTCAAATGACCCATACATAGCAATGTAAAGTAATCCGTTAAGTCCATCATTGGGTGCATGTTGAGATCCGTACCATGGCTGTGTCTCAGAATACAGCCTGCAGATCTAAGCTAAGAATGGTGATGCAATATCATATAGATACATCATTATCAATATGAGTAAACTTGTGTATCAGTATACTCGTGTATATTAGTATACTAGTTATATAGTATACTAGCTATATTAGTATACTACTTGTAATAGTACACTAGTGTATATTAGTATATCAGTATACTAGTTATATTAGTATACTAGTTATATTAGTATCCTAGTTATATTAGTATCCTAGTTATATTAGTATCCTAGTTGTATTAGTATCCTAGTGTATATTAGTATATCAGTGTACTGGAGTATATTAGTATATAGTGTATTAGTTTATTAGTGTATTAGTGTCTTAGTGCATATAAGTCTCTGAGTACTTACCCGTATGCAACATTCAGTATTCAACTATAGGTTGTTATATTTCTCGTACTTCCCTCATATATCTTATCTCGCTAATTCTTATTCTCTACTTTTATTCTCTATTTTTATTCTCTATTTTTATTCTCTATTTTTATTCTCTATTCTTATTTCTATTCTTACTCTCTCTTACTTCTACTCATCATAGTTATGGTATTTCAGTTTTGGCTGGGTGTAGTATACAGTATTCTATTGTTTTTCGCAGACAATAGAACCCTCAGTTTTAGTTAATCCCTGAAATTTTGGCACAATCAAATTGATGAATTGTTTATTGTATCAATTTATCGTTTAAATTATAAAAAAATGATCAAATTTATAAATACTATCTAGTCTTCTTCTATCACTTTCTTCTTCAGAATCATTTTTTAAACTGTCCGTCTACGATGAAACCAGATCAAATTAGTTCCAGTACCACAAAATTAACCGATACCATTAGAAATAATAAGGTGGTGAGAAATACCTTGATTGCTTTTGTTGTTTTATTAATCATTTATTTAACTGGCTCCTACGGTTACTCAATAAGTGGTCATTATGCCAATGAAAATGACTCTCATCAATTCCATCAACAAGGTGGTAACACTAATTAATCAATCAACAATATTTAATTAATATCAATACTACTCTGTAATGGTGTACTGGTATATCCTACCGGTGTATACCGTTGTATCCAACTGGTATATACCGTTAAACAATACATACAGGTATAGCTATTGATAATATTTCAGTTCTACGTTATTTTCTTATATAGTATATAATTTTGATTCATATTCGGATTTATATTCTGATTTATATTCTGATTTATATTCTGATTCATATTCTGATTCACTAATATATGTTTTACTAATTGTCACTTCCATTCTGTCATCCTTATTTGGCAATCAATAAGACCAATCAGTAGTGCCGACTTGGTTTCGTGGTTATCACCTCACCATTGCCAGGTCCCATTTAGGAAAAATCCCGTAGCGCTTTTCCGCTCGTTACATTTTACACTCACTTGCTAACATCTTACTTAATAATTTTTAAACCCAATAAACATACACTCAATAACAATTATACTCAGTAAACAATTACATTCAATAAACAAACTACACGCAAAACATTTACTGTAATCTTGTAAATAAACTCTAGTATATATATCTGTTCATTTTTCAAGCCTATTTTTTTTTTTTCAATTTTTATCAATTTTATCAGTTTTTGCGACAAATCCAACTAATTGTTCTCAACTACAAAATGCAACTTCTTAAGTATATACTCACTCTTTCATTTTTCACCCTTCCCTTATTAGTTAGTTCCATCACCATTCCTCCTCACCAATTATCACATACCGAGGAAAGTGATGTTGCTTTCAATTTAATTTATCGTCCCACCATTAATTTGAAGAAAAGAGCTCGTAATTGTGTAGCTAAATCGTCCACTACTTCAACTTCAAGTACTACGTCTGCTCCTGCTCTGTCTTCCCTGTCTTTTGATTTTGATTCTTGGTTAAGTGAACAAATGAACTGGCCCGTGACCACCGTTACTACTACATAGACTTATCAATACATTATATGCAATTTAAATATATATATACAATTTAATATATATGCTTTTCTTTTTATTATTTTTTTTGTTACCTAAATCAATTCCCCATTTTTGAAAGTTTTACCCTTCACGAATTCCAAGCCTTCACCATTATAAGAAGTCAATCCATTGACCTCAACTAACCCACCTTCTTCCACAATACCCCCATTTTGCTTAACCCATTTGGTACCCATTTCCAAATAATGCTTTCTACAAGTGGTAGGTGTATCATTGGCAGCACCATCAGCGTTTTTCAAAGGACTAAATTCTTCTGATCTTTCCACTTCAAGACACCCGAATTTATTCAATTCAATTGAGGGGAAAACATCAAAGATAAACTGTTCTAATTTAATCCCATTAGATTCTTCTGGTTTAACGGTTTTAGATTGATTGGCATCCCAAGTAGGAATCTTCTTAGTGGCAATATGGAATGGTAAAAATTCTTGAGATGAAGTCCATTGAGGAATTTTTTGTTTTAATAAATCAACCGAATAATAATGGTTCACAATATTAGCAGCTCTCAAAAATAATTTCAGAGAATCATTGGGTTCAGTTTTATTAGCTAATTCAGAAGAAATTTCACTATATTCAATCACACAAGGTCTTTGTTTTTCTTCGTCTAATACAATAAGTCCAACACTTTCACTAGCATCTCTTTTTCTAACCACTTTAGTAGCCAAGTCAAATTTTTTACTAATAACAAATCCCAAGAAAATTGGATCAGCAACTTTAACTAATGAATTATCAACACAATACATATGAATATGTTTAATACCTTTCTTGGTAAAATCATCCAAAATTCCGTTAGTAGCTAAACCTTTATACAACCCTCCATTCCCATCAGGAGATTCACTGAATTTATGAGGAGATTCTAATAAAATTTTGGAACCATCTAAATTAAAACAGGGTAAAGTACCTTGATTGAAAAAAGTCACTTGTTCTGGTTTTAATCCAAAGTAATTATTTTTAATGAAAAAGGATTCAGTGGAATTTCTGGTGGGTCCACTAGTCATAATATACCAATATAAAATGGCTGATTTATTAAATTTTTGAGATGCTAATTGTTGAATTTTTAAAATTTTTTCAGCCTGAATTTGAAATAATGATTTTTGGGATGGTAATCCAACATTATAACAACCTTTTGGATCTGATGATCCAAGTCTGGTACCTTGACCACCAGCCATCAATAACACGGCAACTTCATTATTGGCAATGGCTTCTAAACCAACATCATACCATTCACTTAATAATTCTTTGGAAGTATCTAAAGTGGAGGCAGTCGATTCATTGGGTAATTGAGTTAATTTTTTCAGCTTACCATTTTCTTTGGAGAATTCAATAGCTTGTTGAACGGTTTCAACCAATTTAGCAGGATTCTCCACTTTTGATAATTGTTGTAAAAATTCTTCTTGTTGAGATTCAGTTAATTGAGAATAATTTTCAAACAACTGGTCTTGGCCAGCTTGTTTGAATTCATCGATGATATTGTTCGTGGTCATGGTTGTGTGGGTTAATGATAAATAAATAAAAAACAAAAAAAGAAATGGAAGGATAAACGAACAGGAAATAATCACTATATATATATAATGAATACGTAGTGTCTTTTTTAAGGAGTAGTTATGTGAGTCTACGTATCAACGTGGAACCGAATATTTTATGCTAATTTCCAGATCAGAAGTAGACAAAACAAATACAAATAAATAACAGAAAGAAGAAAAATGACAAGACAGACAATGTGTAAAGATATATAATTAGCAAATGCGTTTGTTCGAATCAAGTTGTTCTATTTTTGAGATCATCAAGCCGCTAACAAAAATAAAAATACCAGCCCAAAAAAATGAAGAAAAAAAGAAAGAAAAAAAAAACCACAAATGCGCGTAATTAATTTCATTATGCCAACTCACAAATCGGGTGAAAATGAAAACAATCACATCTGAAATTTAATAAAAATAGCCTAGTACTTTAAAGAATGAGTTCATTCACTTTCAACACTAAAATTATATAAAGTGAACTACTCGGGACCTAGTGCAAACGAGGATGGCAAAGCCCAGCCTAGATCCAATACACTACAGATACAGTGTTTTAAAAAAAAAAAAAAACAGAAAAGTTTGGTATTATAAAAAGTAGATTGTTATAAACCTATATGATATTAAGAAATAAAGGGTAGATTAGAGAATGTCTCAAACAACAGAGATAGACAAGATTAGAGGTGTTTAGAGGAAAGACAACAGCTGAATATATATACATATATATATATATATATATATATAGGGGCCGTATATGCGTTAGAGGAGAATTTTTTTGAGCTAAACAAAAAGGGTATTAGAACGTTGGGGAAATCTAGCTAATCAAATTAGCCTTGAATCTAAATAAAGATAGCCATGACACCACCAACAGCCGAAGCAAGGAGTAAGGTACTACCCATCAAAGCAGAAGCACCAGAACTACTCTTGGAACCAGAAGAACTGGAGCTGGAACCAGAAGAAGAAGAAGAGTCAGAAGAATCAGAAGAGCTGTCAGATGAAGAACTAGAAGAGCTAGAACCGGATTTAGATTTCTTCAGAGGAGCAGAACATTTATAGTTGTGACCTTCAATCTTCTTCTTCTTGTGTAATTTGTTGAAACTGTCACAGGAGAAATCATCAGAAGTAGAAACAACGGTGAAATCACCATCGACTTCTTCTAAGGAGTTTAAGGTGAAGTTATCAAATTTACCCTTAACGTTAACGGCACCTTTAATGGTTTCTAAATCAGGGAATCCAATGTCAGTTAATTCGGAATTGTTGAAAACTCTGAATTCACCACCAATGTCTTTTAATTTATCAAAAGAAACTTCAGTTAATTCATCATTGGCGAAAACTTGTAAAGAGCCACCAATGGTTTTCAAAGAAGAAAATTCAACTGATTCAAAGGAGTTGTAGGCAACAACAAAAGTACCATTAACTTTGGTTAAGTTACCAACAGAAACATCAGAAACATCTTGTAAAGTTAAGTTAGAAGCCCATTTTAATTGATCTAATTTAATTTCACAATCATCACTGTTGAAACTCAAAGTTAAACCTTCAGAAACGCTTTCTAATTGAGCCAATTCAATGCTAGAAATGTTCTTGTTATTGTTAATGTTCAAAGTACCAACGGTATCAAAGTTGGTTAAACCTTGTAATGAAGATAAAGCAGTGTCAGAGACTTCAATGGAACC
This sequence comes from Hyphopichia wangnamkhiaoensis, assembly GCA_030578475.1. Taxonomy (NCBI): domain Eukaryota; kingdom Fungi; phylum Ascomycota; class Pichiomycetes; order Serinales; family Debaryomycetaceae; genus Hyphopichia; species Hyphopichia wangnamkhiaoensis. Next base: position 37,190 of record JAJMSM010000112.1, read on the forward strand.
AGCTTGGGAAACACCTTTGTTTAAGTTAAGAATAGCAAAAGATGGTAAAGAAATCAAACTTAATTTTTCAGCTTCAGATAAGTTACTAAGATCAATAGAATGTAATTGAGTTAAAGCTTGAACGGTTAAAGAACCAGAAATGGTCTCCAAACTGTTTAAGTTAATATCAGTAATAGAAGAAGAGTTGAAAATGTTAAGATCAGCCTTAATTTCTTTAACTTCATTTAAATTAAGAGAAGCAATGGCATCACCAGTAATTTCAATATCACCACTAAGAGTTTCACATGAGTTCAATTGATCAAGAGAGGCTGAAGCGGAAATGGTGGTAGAAAATGAACAAGAATCTTTGGCTTGAACTGCAGTCAAGGATAAAGATGCTGCCAAAACATATAAAGCTTTGGTGAAGTACATATTTAAGTTATTTTTGTATCGCCTATTCGAAATGGATATGCTATAAGAATATTATTTTCTTCTTAAAATATTTTTCAAAAAAACGAAAGTGAAAAGGGCTTTAATAGAATAAGGAAGCGAATGTTATTTCAACAAGTGAAAGTTGGAAAGTATCCTATTAGTGACTTTTAGGGAAGTTTTCTTTGAACCAGACAGCGATTATTTAAAATAAAAACCAAAGTAAAGAAAGAGAAAACAAGAAAAGAAGAAGAAGAAGAAAAAAAAGGAAGATCAGGAGGTTATAACAGTTTGAATGATTAAGAGGAAGATTCGTGTTAATTTATAAATGATTTTTTTTTTTTTTTATTTTTCTTTTTTTTTTGGGGCTTCTTTTTTCGTTACTCGAAAAGAAAAACATTGCATAACTGTTGATAAACAATTAGTAGGTTGTTCCTGTTAGTTTACAAATTTAGTTTGAAAACACATGAAACTTGCAACAACAAAAACAAAAAAAAAAAAAAAAAAGAAAATTAAGCGTTTGGAGAACTGTACCCTCATAGTACGCTTTACCGCAATAAACAAAGTAAATAAATAAAATAAAAAAAAAGAAAGAAAAGAAAGAAAATAAAAAAAGCAAAATGAGATCGCCAAAGTTCTTAATCTTCTTTTGTTATGCCTGTTTATTTATTTACTTTTCAAAAAAAAAAAAACCAGTCAGAACCAAAATAGTTGATTGAACGAGGAATCTCCCAAAAAGAAAACAATTGTAGAGACGTATGGAGGACTGGAGTAAACAGTGTAAATGTATCATGATAACATCACTCGTCAGCCGGATCATTGATATTCTCCTAGGAATTTCTGATTATTAGCCATGATCCACCGAGGACCATTCATCTATGGGTTTTTTTGCTTGTAACACTCTTCCTACGAGGACTACGAAGCGAAATGGGAGAACGAGGTAATGCATGTGTCAGCTCGAATCAAGACGTGGTGATGATACTTGCATCACAAATTGGCGTGGTGCAACAAAACTTACAGGGATATATAGTTGATTCCAGGAGTTATACTAGTGGAAAAATTCATCTATGTGCAATACTGCAGTGTCCGACCAACAACCCGATTCAGGTACGCTTTAACATGTATGAAGTAGATGGAGGATAGTTAACAATACAAAAGGGACAATCCTACCGCAACCAAGGTTAAATCAAAAAAAAAAAAAAAAAAAAAAAAAAAAAAA
>JAJMSM010000113.1:0-38629 GCA_030578475.1 Hyphopichia wangnamkhiaoensis
GTTAGACGAGAATAGGCCTAAAGTCTTTAGACGATATGATGTTGGCAAGTCGATGTTATACTTGTGTTAAATACAAAGTTTATTATCGATTTGATCTTGTCTGACTGCGTGTCTCACAATCACCCTCTGAAGCCTAACGGCGTCGATGGTGTACGGACGTCACGCTCATCACCAAGGACAGCGCTGGGGCGCTGACACATCGATAGTCTCAAAATTATAATTAAAATTTTGGGAATCCGAAAACCTCAAAATATGGGATCATATATTAATGAATGACGAAAAAGACTTAGTTAGGTGCCCAAAAATATCTATAGTTTTATTGGTGTGTAGAACTGTATTATCTTCGAAATCATCAAAATGGGTTTAGTGGCCAAGTGGGTGACCACAACGGCAGAATTTTGAGAGTGATACTTATGTATCATAGTTATATGCAGGTTTCGTAGTGTAGTGGTTATCACTTTTGGTTTTGATCCAAACAACCCCGGTTCGAATCCGGGCGAGACCTTTATTTTTTCATTTTTTTCAGCTCTGCAATATCCCCGTGGATTTCGTTTTTTTTTTTTACATTAGAAAGCTTTTATTGGGAAATAGGTTTCAATGTGGCAGGATTTGGGCTAGGGAGTTGGCTCTCAGCACTATTTTTATAGACAACAGATTTGAGAATTTTTTCAGAATAAATGAACTGATGTGTGAAAATATCAGAAAATCTCAGAAAAGTTGCAAATTTCTGGCACTTACAGCATTTAGATCACAGGAAAATAAATATTTATCTATACTATGTAAGGTTATGCTTTGCTTACTTTGCCTGGCTCTCCAAGTGATGGAAAGGTACTCCAAACTTATCACAGTATTCCTTAGTTTGATTATTCTCCCAATATTTTAATTCACATTTGCCCTCTTCAGGTTGTCGAATGGGTGCAATTAGTTCAAAATTTCGAGGGATTAAAGTATCGTCCAAATTAATTTGAGATTCCTCATAGTCAATTAGTTCTCGAAGTTCGTCAGTCAATGATTCATACACATTATTTTCTTTGAGTAGAAGGGAAGGTTTTAAATTTTGCCATTCGGACGGATGCTCCAAGATATAGTTCTCTATTACTTTATTTGCAGCAATGGAACGTGCATCATAATATAATTCATCACTTTTCGATTGGGCAGATGGATGATTTGTCTTTCTAGGAGATATCGATAAGATTTCAAGAAATTTACGTTTGGGTAAACACTTATCCAAGGCAAGGAAGTACGTTTCTCGATGAGGACTCTCATGTTGGCTTTGTTTAATGAATTTCAAGTCAAAAAATTCATCCTGTGATTTAACTGAGGAAGGGGAGTCCATATCAATAGTGATTTGCCCATCTTCTTTCGGTGAGTCCATACTTAGACTGATTTCATCAGTATTCTGTTTTGGCGAATCCCTATTATCAATTATGTCAATAGTATCCTGCTTCGGAGAATCCATATCAACACTGATTTCATCACTATTTTGCCTTGGTGAGTCCATATCTAGATCTATTTCATCATTATTAGTTATGGCCAGCTCCCCGTTGCCGGGCTCAATATGCTTGTGCTTATATAGATGTCCACTTATAGAGTAATCACCGTTTACTCTTTCAAAGTTCAATTTCTTCTCATTTGAGGGTGTTATTTTACCCCTTTGAGGTTTCTCTTTAGTATACGTCACGTTTGCCTCAAATTTTGCATGTAAATGAGAGGAAAACCAATAATTTGGTCTTAATTTATGTAATAGTATTCTGTTGATAGGACTACCCAATTCACCCGTTTTCATGTCTGTCTTGAAAAAAGGTTTTTTCTTCAAAAGGCCAAATTTATGACCATACTCCCATATATACTGAGGCCAATCATGGGATATGACAATATCGTTATTGGCGTCCTGTAATAAACATTTGAGGAAATTTTTGGGTTTAACATGATAAATGGAACGAATCACTTTATCAGAATAAGGTAATAGGAGTTCTTCTTCACCTAGTGAATTTCGATTGAATGTGAATTGATTCCAAATTCCACTTATCCCTGTTATCTTCAATCCACGAAACCATACAGAACCAGCGGCACCCATGTAGTAAATATTTGGGGCAACCCAACCTCCATACTCTAGTTCTTTCAAATATGACAGGCATTCATGATTCCCCCCGATGAAAAGGGTAAGGACGGGAGCCTTTCTTTCACCACTATAATATTCATGGAAATCACGAATATGTTTGAACTTGGGAGGAACGTTCATGGTATCTAAATCAGTGTGATTGCGAATGGCTTGAAAATCTCCACATATGATAAGAAGGTCAACCGGTTTACTATTACGGGAATTGGCAAGGAGTGAATTGTAAATAGAATTGAGCTCTCCATGACAGCAACCCTCGATTGCAATCCTTAAGCTTTGCATGTCTTGTAATGATGTGCTGAATGTCTGCTTCCTGATACACCAAACTTTTTCAAAAAATAGATTTGATGACATGAGGGAAATTGGTGTACGGGCTTGTACCCTCGAATTACCTGATTCTACAAGTAAAACTATACGAGATCACGATTCTTATATTTGAAAGTGTTTACTTTTTTCGTTTCGAATATCTAGCAGCCATCAGCTGGTTCTAGGAGCATGAATATATAGATTTATATATTTATTTTTGAAGAAAAATAATGTAGGAGGCATACTTAAAATTTGTAGACATGTTCCTTGGTGTAACCCAATTCAGCCAAAGCACCGGAAACTTCACCTTGATCGGATGGGGAGTTCTTGGTACCAGAAAGAGCCTTGTATAAACCTGGAGGACCACAGATAAAGATCTTATTATCTTTAGAAGGACCAGGTAAGTTTTTTTCCAAGAATTCTTTACTAATGTGACCGGTGTGACCTTTCCAATCATCAGAAGGTTTGTCGACAAAGTAGTGGATGTTAACTTGGTCCTTGTTTTTTTCGGCAATTTGATCCAAAAGATCTTTAATTAAAATATCGTCATTGGTCAAGTTACCGTAGTATAAATCAACCTTGGTTTTATCTTCTGGGTTTTGGGTGATTGCATGAATCAATTGATACAATGGGGTAATACCAGTACCACCACCAATCAAGGAGATTTTTTTATATTGATTTGGTTCCCATTTCCATTTAACAATTGGACCTTTGAAAGCAACGGTTTCATTTGGTTTCAATTCAGCAATATGTTTGGAAAATTTCCCATTTTCGTAAGTCTTAATGACGAATTCAATGGTACCTCGTTGGTTAACATCAGAAGTTGGAGTATAAGGTCTAATGACATTGTTACCCTTAGCGGTAACGTACTTGGCCATAACACAAGAAGCAGTGATCAACCCACTAACGTCATCTTTATCCTTCAATTCAAAAATATAACGTTTGGTGTTATGAGTAAGAGGAATTGATTCTTTCAATTTTAAGTCAATCCATTCATCACCCCCGGTAAAAGTCTTACCGGTGTCATTTCTAATTGGGTTCATGGTGGAGTAGTGATATTGGTAAGCTAACCCGATGGAACCGGCAGTGACAGCCAAAGGAACAAAAACTCTTGGACTAGATAAAGTAGAGGTCAATCTGGAAGCAAAGGACATTCTTGTTAGCATGAAGTTATAATTGATATTCAACAAAAAAAAAAAATATTAGAAATACAAAATCAGAGAAAAGAAGGAACCCAGAAGGTATATATTGTAAATTTCACTGGATGGATTGCTCCAATGTGAATTAACTGTGGATTCAGAGACACTGTGCGACATTTTCACACCAATAATCACCAAACCACGTCAAATGGTCCATAGACGACTAACAAAGCCAAAAAAAAAATTCGTATTAGTAAAATTAGTATTGGTTACAGGTTAATACACTACTCTTTATTGAGCGTTTCTTGATTTGCCATTGAAGATGATGACTTTACCTGATAGCCATTGGTAGCAAACGTGTTATCTTACCATATTGCAGCATGGCTGAAAGCCATGCAGGATACGGTGGAAGACTCCAAACAGTTTACTCGGAGCAAATGACTCGAGGAACCCTACTCGAGGACAAGAATCACGACTCGAAATCTACTTGAAGATCATTGCTTGGAGACAACCACTTGTACTACTCCAAGTTCACTATATGTGAGTCGATTGGCCCCAAAAACTACGGTCGGATATCTGCAATCAAAACAAACTTCCATTGTAAATTGTAGAGCAATCAGAGCAGTTGCTAAAAAAATGGTTTAGTGGCAAAGAAAGAAGAAAAAAAAAAAAAAAAAGAAAAAAGGCAAGGGAAAAAGGGAGAGACTATGGGCTGACGGTGTGTGCAGGACAGAAGACTGGGATGGTCAAAAATACTATAAAGTCTTCAACAGCAAGTCAAGTTGAAGATATCAATTGATTGATCAATTGCAATCGTTCAGTATGTTGAGAAATAAGACCCATAAAGAGCTTGTCAATCTATCCAAGTCGATCATCCAGCCATTGATCCCCACGCTACATAAAGGTCAGGCCGGTAAGATTGCCGTTATTGGTGGGTGTGAGGACTATACGGGGGCCCCATTTTTCCTGGCACATTCAGCAGCATTGGTGGGGGCCGATTTGAGTCATGTTATATGTGAAAAAGTGGCCGCTTCTGTGATCAAGCTGTATTCGCCTGATTTAATGATACATCCGTATCTTTATGAATTATCGAACCCCGATATCAGTAAGTACATTAACGAGAATGAATTACGTAAATTAAAATCAACCCTGGTGGAAGAGTTACTTGATTCGAATCAACCCAAATTGGATCAGATTATTGACGAGCAAATATTGCCCAAAGTGTTACGATTGATCGATCGTATTGATATCATAGTTATTGGACCTGGTTTTGGTCGGGACGTACTCATGTTAAAAACGTTGATTAGACTAATTGAACAAATCAAGGTTTTGAATAAACCGGTGATATTTGATGCCGACTCATTATACCTTTTGTCGCTCAAACCAGCATTGGTGAAAAACTACAGTAAAGCGGTTCTTACTCCCAATGTGGTGGAATTTGATCGTTTGGCCAAGGCACTTTCGATTAAATCTGATTTGAAAAATCAAGAACTCAATCATTTGATTGAGACCACCCTTGAACTATCCACCAAGTTAGGAGGCGTCACCGTGATTCGTAAAGGTGCCCAGGAGATCATTGCCAAGAACAAGGAGTACTTAACCAACGATATCTCGGGCTCTTTACGTAGAGTAGGCGGTCAAGGTGACACTTTATCGGGAGCCCTCGCTACTTATATCAATTGGGCCTATAGTTATCAACAAGGCGTCTGGGATCAGGGGCAGAATGATAAATTCACCTCTGATGAATCGGTGTTGTTGGGTTGTTTCGCGGCCTGTACCACCGTCAGGTTAGCCAGTGCTAAAGCCTTCAAAGCTTATGGCCGGGCCATGCAAACTTCTAACGTTCACCAGTTCTTGGGTGAGGCCTATAACGATTTATATGAAAATGATGGTTTTATTAAATTATGAGTATATAGAATATACGTATATAAGTTTTTTGCATCATTTAGCGGAATTTTTTGGAGCGCGGAAAACAATCTTGTTGTGGGTCATGTGACCCGCTTCCCGTTTGCCGAGGTTAAGATTGCCTAATTCTGTAAATTTTTTCCCCAGGCCATTTGAATCATCGAAAAACCCACCAGACAAAAAAAATTAATGATATAAGAGTGTGGTACCGATTATTAATTACACATTTTTTTTTCTTTAGTTCAGACAAGACAAACATTTATTCATTATGGAGGCTAGTTGTGGACCTTCAAACGCGTTACAGAATCTTTCCAAGCACGCCCAGCGTGATAATTCATTACAAAATGAGTTTATCAATCGAAATGGGGCGATGAATAATGGCACCCCAGCATTCAGATCAAATCAGTCTGGGGTAAATCAACAACTTAACCAAGAATTCCACCAGTTCAACCAGGGTCAATCACTAGACGGGGGGATCCACCCGCAATTTGTCCAAGCCCATCAGCCACCTGGAATGATGGCCCAACATCAGCATCCGCAACATTTATCTCATATACAGCAGCACCAACCGCAACAGCACCAACAAGCACAGCAGCCGCAATGGGTGCTGGACTTCCTGAATATGGCCATTAGCCAGAACCAGCCGCAACAGAGCCGCGGCCAAGTATCACTGGACTGGCATACGCAGTTTATGAGCCAACAACCTCAACATCAACAACATCAACAACACAGCTCTCATATGAACCAGCAACGAATGATGCCAAATTACACCACGGGAGGCTTTGCCATGAACATGCGGACCAACATTTCCCAACCCAACTATCATACTGCCACGGTGCCCAGTGAGCACCAAGAAATACATCGCATGGAACAGGAACGCCAGATATTTGACGACCAATTTGATCAGTTGGAGAAAGAACTTGCATCCCACGAGCAGACCCACGAACCAGCCGTGGCGCAACAAGAACCGGTGGTTCACGAAGGAACGACGAATGAGCATGAGAAGGAGGAATTTGCCAAGACGGCCAAAAAAGTGCACGATACCATGATATCGCTGGGGACGTTGATGCAGTCACGTGAGACCAGCGATAAGTTCCAACAATCTGATTTCTTAAAGTTGATGAATTCCATCTCGAGTCGTCAGGTGGAGTTATCGAATGAAGGTGATAAACTCATTGATCGAAGCTCGGGCCAGGATATTCGCGAGCATCAGGAACATATAGATAACATGGCGGATCCATTGAAAGACGTACGGGAACAACACCACCAGCAAGACCCCGAATCGCTGGCTGATTACCATCGTGTCATGCATGAAGTGCCACCTCCACAACAATATCAACAACAACAGCAGCAGCAGCAACCCGAGATACGAAGCCATCTACCCGATCCGTTGGCCCACATCAAAGATGGACTGTTAGGAGACATCATGGAACCATTACAAGCGGCGCGTATCATCAGTGGCGATCAGGTCAAGGCCAGCGACTGGATGGAAGATGAGAGCTGGATGGGGCCCGGCCCATCCCACAAGACGCACCAAAACCCAAGAGGAGGTATTTTGAATCATCTTGATCAAGAAGTTTTTGACGACTACAGACACGACGATGACTCGTATTAGATCAGTTGATTACGACGATGACTCGTATTAGATCAGTTGATTACGACGATGACTCGTATCAGATCAGCTTTGATTACGACGATGACTTTATTAGATCAGCTTTGATTACGACGATGACTTTATTAGATCAGCTTTGATTACGACGATGACTCGTATTAAGTAGGAAGTTTAGTAATTTGCAACCATGACGTACCCCACCAACCCCTGTAGCGACAACCAACCCCTGTAGCGAAAACCAACCCCCTGTAGTGAAACCAAGGTAGTGCGCGCGCGCGAATGGGAGTTTAGACGGATGCGACCGGATAAACTCGCCCGTCTCCTATTGGGCTCGGAAAAATTCGATATGAAACACTTTGCTTCTTCTAGCTTCGTCCACTTTTCTTTTGTCCACTTTTCTTTTGCGTGGTTTCTTTTTCCCAGCCACAAAACCAACAGGAAAAAGAAAAGCATCAAATGCACCCAATAAGAGCATCCAGAGGTATTCGATTACATCATAGCGGTGATATGACATTATTGAATGGGAAAAAAGCGTACAAAACAATCACAAACTCTATTGAGGAACTACAATTGGCATTAGGAACTACAATTGGCATTGGCTGAACGAGCTCTTCGTGCTTAGGAGTTAAACGTCAGAGGAGTTTGGATAAAGAGGAGACTGGCGATGGCAAGAGGGGATGCGAGTCAGGAGTTTAGCGGTCCGTCTCCCCCCAAAGCAGGCAAAAAAGAAATGAGATGGGAAAATCGAGATGTCCTGCACAAAGCTGCCTGAGCCCATTTCTTTTTGTGGATTTCTTTTGGCCACCCAGTTTGACAACAAAGTATCCTCCCATAACAGCTCGATCCAGTTGATCTTAGACGGAAATCTAGAAGCAGGGCTTGTAACGGGCCTTGAAATGCACAAAGCGAACCAAATTAAAACGATTACGTAGTTGAAACAGACTGGTCCCATTTAAATATGTAACCATTACGTAGTTGGAAAGTGGTGGTACCAAAAATCGTCCTACATTTTTGAAAATAATCCACGAATAGTCCGATAATTGTTCTACAAGTTGCTTGAGTCAACGAACGATCCCAATTTTGGTGTAGCAATTGCGACGGAAGAGGGGGAGGGGGGGGCCGCCGCACCGGGGGCACCCCTTCGAGGGCGTCCTCGAGGGCGCTGCCGGGGACCCTCCACTGCGTGTCGCATGTGACCTCCCCCCTCACGCACCGGAGCAAGTGAGGGGATTACATCATCCAACGTTCGGAATGGTCGAATCTCTCGTCCAAAACAAAAATAAAACAAGACCCAATATTTGTTTCTTTTTCTTTTTCTGTTATTTTTTTGTTATTTACTTTGATGCATTCTTGTAGCTACTAAAGGTTTGTGTAACACAATGGACTCTCTTTTCTTTTTTTATATTTTTTCTTTCCCTTTCTTTCTCTTTTCTTTTTTCACGCTTTTCTTTTTTTCTTTTTGTTTTTGGTGGGCGTTCTATCTTTTTTTTTTTTCAGCCTAAATTTGAAGATTAAGGTTGGTGGGAGATATCTACCCTGGTGTCCAGTAGTATAAATACGATTGAAATCCCCAACCAATTTTGGAGATTCTTAATTTGTAACATCAATCCTCAATTGATTTATAACTTAACATAACATATATTCACAATGACCTCTGCTATTCCATACAAGATTGAAAAACCATTCAAGATCTCCATCATTGGTTCTGGGAACTGGGGTACTGCCGTTGCTAAGATTGTTGCTGAAAACACCCGTGAAAAACCAGAGGTGTTTGAACAAAATGTCAACATGTGGGTGTTCGAAGAAGAAATCAACGGCGAAAAATTGACCGAAATCATCAACACCAAGCACGAAAACGTCAAGTACTTGCCAGAAGTGAAGTTGCCCGAAAACTTGATTGCTAACCCAGACATTGTTGACGTTGTCAAGGATGCGGATTTACTTATTTTCAACATTCCTCACCAATTCTTACCAAGAACCTGTAAACAATTGGTTGGCAAGGTTAGTCCTAACGCCAGAGCCATCTCTTGTTTGAAAGGTTTGGAAGTTGGTCCTGAAGGTTGTAAATTGTTGTCCCAATCCATTACCGACACCTTGGGTATCTACTGTGGTGTTCTTTCTGGTGCCAACATTGCCAACGAAGTTGCTAGACAAAGATGGTCCGAAACCTCCATTGCCTACACCAGACCCACTGATTTCAGAGGTGAAGGTAAGGATATCGATGAATACATCTTGAAAGAAGCCTTCCACAGAACTTATTTCCACGTTAACGTCATCAAGGATGTTGTCGGTGCCTCCATTGCTGGTGCCTTGAAGAATGTCGTGGCCATTGCCGTTGGTTTCGTCGAAGGTTCCGGCTGGGGTGACAACGCCAAGGCTGCCATCATGAGAATTGGTTTAAAAGAAACCATTCACTTTGCATCTTACTACCAAAAATTCGGTATTAAAGGTTTGACTCCTCCTCAACCAACCACCTTCACCGAAGAATCCGCCGGTGTTGCTGACTTAATCACCACTTGTTCTGGTGGTAGAAACGTCAAGGTTGCTAGATACATGATTGAAAAGAAGGTTGATGCTTGGGAAGCTGAAAAAGCTTTACTTAATGGTCAATCCTCTCAAGGTATCTTGACTGCCAAAGAAGTCCATGAATTGTTGGAAAATTTCAAATTACAACATGAATTCCCATTATTCGAAGCCACTTATAGAGTCATTTACGAAAATGGTGATGTCAACAAATTCCCCCAAATCTTAGAAGGTGAAGAAGCTTAGATCTTCTCATCTCCTTAATCTCTGTATATTAGTTCTAACAATCCTGTGGATTCCGTGCTTTTTTTCTTCTCTCTCGTATTTTATAGATATAATTATTATAAACCTTGTTGAAATGGACTGATTTGTAATTATCACTACAGGCTTGAATTTCACCATAAAAGGTGAAATTTTAGATCTGATTTAACCGTGCGCATATGATAGTACTCCACATAAAAATATAAATTTAACGAGCATTCTCATCAAACTATCCATTTCTCTTCCTCCATCAATCATGTCTTCAATCACGTCGGAAGAAATCTATCTCATCAACATTAGAAATTACCTCTTACAGAATTTCTCCAATCAACCTCTTTCAATATGGCATAAACTCCCCGTATCTCGTCGACTGCTGGTATTTATTCTTCTATTCCTCGGCAAATTGGGAGAATTAAGAGTGGTTTTAACGAAAAGATCTTCTAAATTACGTAATTTTCCCGGCCATATCCTGTTCCCTGGTGGGAAGGCCGATAATGGATTGGAATCAGAATGGCAAGTGGCTCGTCGAGAAATGAGCGAAGAGATTGGTATTCATGAATCAAATGATTATTTATTATCTCACTATGGTTTTAAAATTGATCATTTAAATACCCTTCCTTGCTATCTTTCCCGAACTTTTTCCGCCGTTAAACCTTGTGTGGGGTTCATGGCTCATGATAACATAAAAGAACATGAACTAATTAATAAGTTGAGATTATCGGTTAATCCGGGGGAAAGTTCGTCCATCTTCCTGTGTCCTTTGAAAGATTTCTTATATCCTCTCTCCAATGAATCACAAGTTCCTCCTCCTTTAGAAGCATTACAAAGGACTTCTCAGGCAGTGAAATGGGGTGGAATCCCCTGGAATTTACGGTCCTACACTTTCTTACAACATAATGAAAATGAAACAGATTGGTTAAAGGATATTGGCGATCTCTCAGCTTCAGAATCCGATTTGGAAGAAGGTGAGTTGGAAGACAAACTAGCTAAAAAACAACAATCCCCACCTCCTTCCTCTAAACCGAAAAAAGATTTGTCCAGTTGGGGTAGACTCGGCTCAAGAAGACTTTCTGATACCAATGAAAAAATTTATGACGTTTGGGGGTTAACTGCCAACATCTTACATGATTTGGCATTGGTGGTCTATAACGGTAAACCAGATGACTACGTTCTTGGTGAAGAAGATTTGATTCATAGCATTTGGCATTATGGAGGTCAAATGAAACAAAAGGAAAGATCAGAACAGGAAGCTGCCCTCATTAACTCAAATTCACGTTCCGATATTGGTTTTGGTGATATCTTACCCCGTACAGAATTCAATCGTTTGAAAAAGTTATATAAAAACTAGAATGTTTATATACTATATATATATTTATTTATTCACTTATTTATTCACTTGTTTATTCGATAATGTATTTGCATCATGTTACAAAAACACCGGTACCCCCAGATTTTTTATCAAGGGTGTTTTTTTTCCGGTGATATTTCTTTGCTTTTAAACTGAAAAAAAAGGAACAAGATCAACTGTCATTCCACTAATCAAGAATGGCCACAAAACAAGACGATACCTCGATGTCCAAGATAGTATCGGTTCTAGAAGACATATCGATCAAAGAAAATGAGTATCCTTTGAAATCACCGGTCTCGGTATCGCTTAAAGTCATTGACTCTGCCTCATCGACGCAAGATTTATCCGAAATAGACAATAAAACAATTCAACTCTTAGAACTACTAGATCAATACGAATCGGAAATAAATAAATCACTTTCCCTAAATTTCATAAATGGTTTTCTCACACTAAGTCGGGCTAATTATAATAGTGGGATATCGAAGAAGTATGGACTTGATTCGTTCGATTATCGTCCTTATAATGCCTGCAAAAAAATCGAAATTGATAATGTGACCAATACCTTTCAGCTACAATCATTATTGAAGCCTCGGACAAATAAGAAAAGTACAGAACAGCTACAAGATAACTTACAGGATCAAGATACTGAATTGGTCAAAGCCAGCACTTCATCCTCTCACAATGGTGAACCCATCAAGTTGAGAAATCGGGCTAAGGATAAACCAAAGTCAACTCATCGTAATACAATTGAGGTTGTTGAATCACCTGCGGTACGTGATCCCATCAATCAGTTTGGTGGATTAGTTCCTTATCAGCTCAGACAATCGCAAGATTACTTCAATAAAGGTTTATCTCTGACAATTGAAATCCTCAATCTCAAGAAAAAGATCAATTTATTAATTGATGAAATTGAATCTTTGAAACAGGAACGATAAACTACGGTTCGTTATTACTTTATATATATATATGCATTCTATTATTTATTACATTCGTTTATAGAGATTTTTAATTTTCAACGTCACTATATAAATCACTATCATTTTCGTAATCTTCTGGTTTAATTTCAGGCTTATCATCGTCACTGCTATCGCTGGATTCATCACCTTCCGCGGCTTCACCGTTTTGTCTGGCCTTTCTTCTAGCCTTTTTGGCTTCTTTGACGGCAAGCTTGGCCTTAACATTTTCTTGTTGTTTAGCTCTTCTTTCAGCCTTGATTTTTTGTAATTCTTGATGTCTTTTTTCCAAATCCTTGACTTCTTTATCGGACTTTTGAACACTAGCGTGGTAAAGGGTCTTAGAAGATCCAACCAAACCTTCCTCAATTTTCATTAAACTCATGTTTATACGTGGACCCAATTCAGTCAATTTGATTGCTCTCTTTCTAGTGGTAGGTTGTTGAGATGTGGTATCGTCTTCTTCCATGGCATCACCTTCTTCACTTATAGAGGCAGCGGCGGCAGCAGCCTTCTTTTTGGAAATGTTGGCGTTCTCTTCATTCTTAATTTCAACGATCGCATCATCCTCAACCTCACTATCAGAAGTAACACCCCCAACTGAGTAAGGGTCTAACACTAAGTCAGAAATATCCTTATTTTTCGATAAATTAGGTATGTTTTTCTTTGGATTATGATGGGAGTTGATTAATTTCTTGATATTACGGGCTTCTTCTACCAATTTGGTATTGATGGCATAATGTCTTAATTCTATATCTCCAGTGACGGGGTCTTTGTTTAACATTAAAACCCTCTTGATACCATTAACTTTTGTACTTTGAGGTTGAATAGGAGGGAACATATTTTGGAAAACAGTAATCATTAATTTTTCATGGTTATCAACTTCATTTAATTTAGACAGAAATCCATTTAACACTAATAATGGAGGATTACGCATTTCAATGGAATCTTTACCAACAGATTTAGGATGCTTTAAAATCAGTCTGACATCCTTCATTAAGGAATAAGTATTGATTTTGAATTGTAAAGTAGGTCCTCGGGGCATCTTCCCAATTCTTAATGAAATATTCCCAGTTTCCTCAGATTGATTGAAAATAAATAAGTCGGATACACCTAAGGGACCTGCCATCACAATGAAATCCTTGAGCTTATTCGATTTACGTTCTCTCAAGTTGATTGCAGTATGGGGTTGCATGACATTTCTGAAATCTTTAACTAATTGTGTCAAGGAATGGTTTCTTATAGATGACCCTAGTCTGATCACCATTGATCTAGGTATTTTGGCAAGCTCCTCTTCAGAAACCTTCTTATGAGTTCTTGTTTTCGTTCTTCTTTTAGCCATTTTCGTAATATGATGCTTATCTTATGTACTTCACCTAGGTCTGGTATGACTTTTCTGGATGTTTGATTACAACTTATTCAACACAAGTTATTAGTAGAAAGAAAAAAAAAAAAAGAAAATGAAAAATAAGAGAAGACCTCATCACTGTAAAGCGATTTGTGTGCAGGGCCTGCTCTGTTTTTTTTTTTTTTTTTTTTTTTTTTTTTTTTTTTTATTCCTCATTATGATTTTTCATTATTAATAGAAGGAAAGTAAAGACAACTTTTATAAAACTTACAGAACCACCAACAGGAGACAAGTGTAAGCAAGATGGCTATTAAGACAGACTCACTACATAAGAAGAAATCCAAGTCCTCGCATAGCAAGGTTGACGCCAAGTCGCTAGCTGAGAAGATCAAGAAGAATGCGTTGAAACAACAGTTGAAGGCTAAAAAGGATCAAGTGGAAGAGAAACAAAAAGAAGCAGAAACACCAACGGAAACCGTGGTTGATTCCGAAGCAGGTCCTAAGTTCACCAGTTTCTCCGAGTTGAACTTGATACCCGAATTACTTGAAGCTATTCAACAAATGAAGTTCACCAAACCCACCCCAATTCAATCAGAATGTATACCTCATGCTTTACAAGGAAAAGATATTATTGGGCTTGCTCAAACGGGGTCAGGTAAGACTGCGGCTTTTGCTATTCCCATCTTACAATCGTTATGGGAGGCCCAGAGTCCATATTATGGTTTAGTATTGTCCCCAACTAGAGAATTAGCATATCAGATCAAAGAAACGTTTGACGCATTAGGGTCATCGATGGGGTTAAGATCAGCTTGTATTGTGGGGGGTATGGATATGATGGATCAAGCTCGAGAATTAATGCGTAAGCCTCATATCTTGGTGGCCACTCCAGGTAGAATCATGGATCATTTGGAACACACCAAAGGGTTTTCCTTGAAAAATTTGAAATACTTAGTTATGGATGAAGCTGATAGATTATTAGATATGGATTTTGGACCAGCTTTAGATAAGATTTTGAAAGTCATCCCCACTAAAAGAACCACCTACCTTTTCTCTGCCACCATGACCAATAAGATTGAAAAATTACAGAGGGCTTCATTAAACAGTCCTGTAAGAGTTGCCGTTTCCACAAAATACCAAACTGCCGATAACTTGGTGCAATCCATGATGTTGGTGAGTGATGGTTATAAGAATACTTATTTGATCCACTTATTGAATGAACATGTTGGGAAATCAGTCATTATTTTCACCAGAACTTGTGCTCATTCTCAAAGAACCTCTTTATTAGCCAGAATACTCGGATTTTCTGCAGTTCCATTGCATGGTCAATTGACTCAATCTCAAAGATTGGGGGCCTTAAATAAATTTAAATCCGGTAAGGCTAACATTTTGATTGCGACCGATGTTGCAGCCAGAGGTTTGGATATTCCCTCGGTTGATCTTGTCATCAATTATGATATTCCAACTGATTCAAAGGCTTACATTCATAGAGTTGGTAGAACAGCTCGTGCTGGTAGATCCGGTAAGTCAATTTCTTTAGTCACACAATATGATTTAGAAATGTACTTGAGAATTGAAAGTGTTTTGGGTAAGAAATTACCCAAGGATCCTTCACCACCTAAGGCTGTATTAGATGCTTTACATCACCACGTTGACAGAGCCAGCGCTGAAGCCATCAGAGAAACCAAGGATTTCCACGAGAGAAGACTTACACACAGAAAGAAGAGAGATGACCATGATCGTGAAGAGCGCTAATTTATACGCTTTCCCACATTTTGTAATATAGTTAGATACAAATGTTTAATTCTGCATAAATACTAGTTTACGTATACTTCATAATAAAAATCATTTAATAACAAAACAGATATATAGACTAGGAACTGAAAGAAAAATAACACACTTAGATTAGAAAAATAATTACCCAGAGAATTGAAGAAAGATGAGCGAGAACAATCAAGAACAGAAATGAAATGAAATTTAGCAGCATGATCAGCTGCAAACAAAGCACATATCGAGTCATTATGAAAGGCAAAATATATCATAAATGAAAAGTTAACATGAACAGCAATGTCTAAAAGAGCAAAGAAAAAGACAAACCAAAACAAAAGAACTGAATAGATGTATTGAAATCACTGATGAATAAAGTGTACGGGACATTCCCCGTATCCCTTCTTATTAAACCAATCCTTGATACACTTATAATGAAAAACACAAAGACATTCGAGTCTCCCTACCTTGTCGCCCGGTTTCAAATCTTCCAAGCATATCACACACTCATTGTCAATACCCCTGAAGATGTCCTGCTTTTCTGCTGCTGGTTGTATTGTTGAGGTTGAATTGAGCGATCCTGCAATCTCATCATCAATATGATTCCCATCATGTTGCGCGATCATAGAAGACAGCGATTCCACTTGCTGAATAGTATCATAGGAGCTAGATTCTATATTGGGGATGGTTTCAAATTGAGGCTTGGGGATTGGCGGAATGTTATATACAAGCATTTTGTTTCTGGTGTGGGCTTTAGCACCTTTAGGGGAGCTTATTCGGTTTGTGTCCTGGTTAAAATCAAACGAGGTCAAACAATCATTGATGTGGGTCTCTTTGTATTCCTCGAAATCGTCATGACTAATATCAGTGACCGAATCCGAGTTCTTGTGATCCTTGATATAGTTCTTTAACAAATTGGTGGCACAAACTGGGCATAGATTAGAGTCACTCTCCTCATCTCGATGTCTATGACGCTTCGATTGCCCATGACGATGACGGTGATGGTGCTGCTGGCGACCACTCGACATGGGGATGGGCCCATTAATCGAGGATTCGGTCGACGATTCCATCATCCGGGTGCTGGTTCGAGTGCTGTATTTTGTGGTGCTGTCATTATCATTATCGATGCTAGTATTATCACCACGCCCACTTAATCCGGCAGCGGCAGCCACCACTGGACTTTCGCTGAGACTGCTAGTGGGAGACTCCGACAGATCGTTGCCCAAGCCCAAAGTGGTACCACTGGACCCAAACAAGGCCCGTCTTATCATATTGATCTCGTCAGCACACTCATCACAAGTACGATAGTATTCGTAACTACTCAGTCTGGTCAACAAATTGTCAGGATTAACCACATACGTATTGGGGAAGTATCTCACCAGCTGCTCAGAACAATTCCCACATACCACCCTACCACATTTCCGGCAGTGGTGTCTTCTATTGAAAAAGGTATATTTGTTGTGGCACAAAAAACAACTCGAAACATCGGCATCGTCCTGCCACTCAGGTCCCTCTCTGAAAACTTCCATGGCCAATGCTAGTTATAATGATGCCTGGTATGTAACGAAAATATAATTTAGTCTTAGATATATATTAGTATAGGTAAACCAGTGTGACTAATAGAATTATATTTATGTGGATTACTTATTTGGAGATAAGTCCCTTTCAGATAATGATATCTGATTTGGATATTTGAACCATGCACACGACTGTTTTTTTTTTTAGTTATATTTTTTCTATTTCTTTTGGGAAAACAGACAACATTAGCGAATATGGAAGGTTAGAGACAGTAGCTGTTGATTTACGACGAACACGAACCTCAATACGAACAAAGTGTCCCGAGAAAACACCGTGTACCATGTCGGACAGACTCACGCAGCTTCAGGTATGCTTGGACCAGCTAGTGGAACAATTCAATGCCACGGTCAACTATGTGAATGTTCATAGCGAACCAGCCCTTCTCGATGACGACCCCATGTCAGTCACCAATATAGCAGTCAATGCCCCGGTAGGGGGACAGCAGCAGCAGCAACCGCAACAACAGAACTCACCCGGTGACACGAGTAATAAACAATCGAACGAGCCAAACTCGACGTCAAACCATCCGTCGGCTAAAGAGGAGGCGGAAGCTAATTTTCATAATACGATAAACGAGTTATCAACAGATATTATACTCAAGTCTCGCCAAATAAGCATGCTTATAGACTCGCTCCCCGGTATAGGCACCTCACTCGACACGCAGTTGTCCACCATTGAGGACTTGATCAAGGAACTCGATGAGGTTGAACAAGTGAGAATTAAGAAAATCGAAGAGAAGGATAAACTCTTGAAATGGTGTGAGTCCTTGATCGTGGAAGTGGCGTCAGGGATCTCAGAGACCAGGAAATAAAGTGCATTATAAAACATATAAATATATATATACAGAATAGGAGAAACAAGTCGGTTACATTAATGATCAAAGGCCACACAGTCAAAGTCCCACGTTGGGAACCATTTGGCGTTGATACACTTATCAATCTGCCAGTTAGTACCGTACATTAGCGGTATGAAAGAAACGAAACAGTAAGTAGCGGCCAAAGCTGCCACTACTGTCAACACAATTCCTTGCTTCTTTCTTGTACTAACTTGATATTCGGCATATTGCGCAATCAATAAGATCGAAAAATATACTGCTCCAAGGTAATGGTGCAAGAACAATTGTCTTGTCATGTTGAAGTATGGTATATAATTAAGACCCCATCCAAGAATATACTCAAATGCATTAATATAATACGTGTTTTTGTATAATGGAACCTCGGGGATAGCAAAGGGATTCAAGTATCGAAGGATATATAAACCAAGTTTCACGCTGATGGTGACAACTAAAAAAATCCCCATGTAATAAGTAAATAGATTACCCAAAAAATAAATATGACTACCACTCTCATCAATTAGCTTATCCTGTATCAATGAGTTACTATAATAGTTGACCCCTCTCAATGAAAATGGCCAGGTGATTGGGCTTGATGCGTAAGAATGGTCGTCGGTGAAACTCTTGTTTATTCTGAACATTGCTTTATGATATTCAATCACTTTTTCAAGGAAACTAACATTCCCAAATCCAACTCGAGGATAGGTATCGGTATCATTATTAAGCAATGGATGTGAGTTGGTCTCAATATACCATAATGAGTTAGGAATCGTGGGTTCATCCACGCACAAGACTTCATTTTGTGCAAAACCCCAAGCTGGTAATTTTTCTTCATGGGCCATTAATATACATTTGGTACCTCTGTGAACCAATTGGAAGATACTTTCGGTGGTTCTCATCTTAATTAAAGGCAAATTATTGGTGGCATGGCCCTTTTTCAAAACGTTTCTAACTTTCCATTCGTAATTAATATCTCCTGCCAATTCACGGCTACCATTACAAGAAACTTCATTGGAATAGTCATGCTCGGAAATTGGAGGTCTTACGTCATTAACATGTAAATACTTACCAGTTTGAACATGGAATAATCTAATAGTATCACCTTCTTTGACTGGTCTGAATTTCTTTTGAAGAACTCCTTCCCAATTTTTGTTCTTGGTTTCAATGATCCACTGATTATTTTCATCAGGGTTGAATCCATATAATGTGACTTGTTGTTCTCCTGATCCAGTTTGATAATTGTGATCATGAGAGTGTAAGTATGCCTCTAAATTATTATGCTTAATGGTAACAGTACTACCGTAAGATACTTCAACCGGACTATTGACAATTTCATCAGAGTCGGCAAGTGTAGACTTGAAACGAGGAGACATGGCCCCAGATCCACTTCCGTTGAAGGGTAAGGTAATAAAGTTGATTGCGAAGAAACCCAAATATACCGTAACTGGAATTATGATCAACCCAACCACTCTGGCAATCAAATGATAAGCCAAAGTTACTGGACTAACATCCAAATCTCCTAATAATTGCCAGAGCTGAACGAGAGTGAGTATTCCAACCCATGCTACCGTGAATAAACCTGTCAATTTTATAGAAGTAGTGATACCCAATGCTAAACCAGTCATCATCAAAAACTTGAACCATTTCTTACTGAAGGGTTCCGAAACTTGGAAACTTTTAAATGCAAAAATGGCGAGAGATATGCCAAAAACCAATGGACCATCTAATAAGATGAATCGTGACTGAATTGCCAAGGTGTTTTCAATTAACACCAAGAATGATCCAAAGAGGGAAATCCATGGTCTACAACCTGAAGATCTCAAAGTACCATAAGCTGCCAACACACTCAAAACCCCACTTATCCCGGCAACTAGTCTCATTTGGATGTAAGGCACATTTTTATCGTATACATCGCCAATTTCAGCAAATTCAAACTCGCCATCCCATCCGAACAACACGGCGATCCAGTAGTAGATCAATTTGGCTAATGGAGGATGTACATCAACAAAAAATTCACCATTGAAGTATTCTCGAGCAAAACCACCAAAGTGTACTTCGTCAAACACCACTCGAGGTGGATTTGGGATCTTGTATAGCCTAATCACAATTCCTAATGCAATTAAGACAAATATGAAAAAATTATCCACCTTGGTATTTCTTGATTTTTCAACCGTAGCTGGGGGCGGCCTTGTAGAGTAAAATGGCCTCGACTTTCCTGGTTTATAACCGACAGGAAGTTTTTCCTTTTCCAAAACCATGCTAATACTCGGTCTGTATGATTATAGGGGGGAAATTTAGGTTGTGATGATGGAGTAGTAGAAGTGGAGTAGGGTGAGTTTAACAATAAGTTTAAACGTGTAACCAAACGCCAAATGTCAAACCGAGCATTATTCTTTTTTTTTTTTTTCTGTTATAATTTTTCATTTTGTTTGGTTTCTATTTTAACACCGCACAGCCGTTTTTAACAGCTGAAGCCACGAACCGCTTACGGTTCAATAAGAAAGACTACAAGTAATGGTAGGGTATGTAAGTGAAGAATAATGAATAAAATAAATATATAAATACATGAACATTAATGCAATAAATAGGCTGGCGACAGAAAGGAGCCAGCGAGACTCATACGGTAACTTAATAGCCAATGTAAAGTCCACCTTTACGTTCGTCTAGGTAATCCACGATATAGGAGACATACTCAGACTTGGGGTCCCACCCGAGTTTAGCGGTGCAGCTAATGTTTTTCAAATTGGGTAATCGATCATCGTTAATGGCAATGGCCAAATCAACAGGATCAATTTTATTGGTCGTACCAAGCATACCACTACTATCAATAAAAAGTGATCGCAAGGGTCTTTCATATGTCAAATACTGTAAATTTTCTTCATCGAAGAAAGAGCTAGAGACATAATCAACCGCTATCTCCAAGTAAGTCAAGTTGGGACAAAGAGTAAACACCGAGTCTAGTGAATCGTCTCGAAGACCGGGCATGGGATATTGAACTTTCAACGTTGTAAGGTTTTTACCGAGTCTATGAAGAATATTAAGGAACCCACCATGTTTGACCGCAGGACAGTGAGAGAACTCAAGTTGGGTTATTGTGGATGGGAAATCAGATCTTATTAGAAAGTCATCATTGATACCACCCGATAGTCTTAGGAATTCGAGCTTGGATGGCCAGCTAACACTCCCGAAATCATTGATCTCAATAGACGCTCTTGGAAATGAGAGATGGGTTAAATTATCAAGGGTTCGTATGGATTTGAAAAGTTCTTCTAGATTGAGGGTTTCAGACACTAATCGTAGATCTAGCACCTCTAAATGCTGACAATTTTTCAAAGCAATTAAGGGACCAAGACCAAAACTGGTTTGAGGAGCCACAAAAATTTTCAAATTCTTTCTAGATTTCTTCAACAATTTAGCAACATAAGCGTTCTTACCAGTTTGAATAATATAAGATAAATCAAGTTGTCTAACATAATCACCAAGATTTTTCTTGGAAGACATGGTCTCGACAAACGAGAAAAAATTGGTAGCTTTCAATTTAGGTGCTCTATATATCAAAGGAAGGGTAATAAGATAAAATAACTTTGACACTCGTAAAAATTTGGGTTTGAGTCTTCCCTGATGATATAAAATTTTCAAAATTTCCACAATTATTTCAAGCGGTAGACTTAACAATTTGGATTCCTCTTGAAACTTTTGCTCTACTAGTTTCATTTTTTCCATGTACTCTTCATTACCATTATTCAAACAACACTTGAGTACGTCAATTTTTTCGAATTGTGATCGGGGCCAAACTTTGCTCTTAAAATCATGTTGAGTAGTGAGAACATATACCGAACTGATATTTAAGTTCGTTTTGGTACTGAAGTCCTTATAATTACCCCAATTATCCTTGGCCATTAAACTAAATGATTGTTCACTTTCGTCATCTCTTTCATAGTTATCGTCCTCTTCATCACTGCTCCTATCTTGTTCTGTGAAATTAGACCTATAAACGTACCTCCTGTATGGAGGACGCACCTTCTTTGGCCTTCTCTTATTAGCTATTTTGGATGGTGTCTTTTATGATGGGAGTCTTGCTAAGCTGGCAACCGTAGGTAACCAGTAAGCGGTGGCAGTCAGTGTTCAGACTATAGACAAATAGACTAACGATTAGAAAGAATAGTTTGTAAGCTTGGGCTTTCTTCTATTTTATCACATCTTTTCTCTTCACAATGACATCTTTATCACTGATTTTGTCATCCGCGCGCAAACCGAAAAAAAAAAAGAAAAGAAAAAGAAAAAGAAGAAGAAAAAGAAAAAAAAGAAGCAAAAAGAAACGAAAAACAAGAAGAAAAAGAAAAGAAGAAACCGTTTCCATTCAGTATCTATTTACTTTTCAAGTCCACCGGGGATCTACTACCGATTGAATTACGCGTGCTCTCTGGTTTGAGATCGATGTCGTAAAATCTCGCTAATTGGTTCAATAATACGGTTCTTGTTCTGAAAGGAGGACCATCATCCCTGGGGCGGAATGAACTGGTTCTGGTGGGTGCCAAATGAAACTTTCTTAAGTGGTTGAATTGTTGGCTATTATCAGTAGGTATCGGATCAGAATCGTTTTCTCTTGAGAATTTGGCACCAATGACGACCATCACGGGATATATGATGAACGCTTTGATCAATACTTTTGGAATGAATAAATTCACCGAAATGACGATTCGAAGTGTGTTGAGGGGAATTCTAGTGAGTATCAAGGTAAGAAAGACAACAAGTTTCTTAGTAGACATAATGTACCTCTCATATATGTAAGTGGCTACGGTTGCAATTTGTTTTCTCTTTTGGAAAATGTAAATATTTGCAACCTCCCAAAAAAACTTTCTTATTCTTTCCATATGACCGAATGCTCTGTTATGACAATTGGTAGCAAAGCTTTTGACAATAGGTAAGATCTCAGTATAGTAGATTTGAGTCATGGTGAATGGATTCATTATTGTTTCTGCTAAGGATATGTGACTTAGCTTTTCAGTAGATTCATTGATGGTGTTCAAAAGATAGCTCAAGTACGTATTAGAATTCCTTTTATCATGCTTTTGCGTTTGACCCGCATATTGATGGAACTTGTAACTAATATCGTTCAAATACGAAGTGTGGTCAGCTTCGTAGCCATCCAAGCTTCTGAAAAAGTTATTCAGGTCGTCAATAAGCAGCTCATCACTCGCAATCCTCCCGGTGATTAGCTCTTTGATAGCAGATGTAAATGGCAATCCGTGCAATGAGAAGTACCCATGACTTTTTTTAGTCAGTTTTAGGTTAGCAGGACTTTGAAGTTTTTCACTAAAAATTCTGTCACTTTCTTTTACTTGGTATTCTGAGATCGGATCCTCATATTCCTCCTCGAAGATCGTTGACATGTTCCGTGGTATCGGGTTTTCAGTTTCAAAATTTATTTGTATCTCTCGTAGTGAACTACCTTTTTTGTCAGGAGGTGAAGGTAAACAATTGGAGAAAGTATCCAATTTTGGTGAAACAGTATTAACGTTAAACGGGAATGGCTTCACGAAATGCGCCCGAGATGTATCTGGCTTCGAACACTTGACTGGACTTAGTATTGCCTCTCCTTTATTTTCTTGCAAAGTCTTTAGACTTATTTCTATCTTTTTAAGAGCCTCATGCATATTCAGTAATTGTAAATTTTGTTTATTACATATTACGTTTAACATATCTTGGGTTTCTTGCATCTCTGATTCAATCAAATTAATAGAATTTTGGAATTGGATTATCTCGTTTATTCTTTCAATCTCGATCAATTTTTCCCGACCAAGCAACTTAACTAAAAAATTATACTTTGACTTAGCAGCCCTAGTCCATGAATGGCTTTTTTCATATCTGCCGGTGGACAAAAGATGAATTTCACTTTCGGTTATATGAATCTCTTCATCCAATTCCAAAAGTGATTCATTTTGTAGGATATCATATACAGCTAAGATGGCCCGAAATATACCCCACAAGAAGAAAAGAGTGATATTGAAATTATTGAACACTATATCTTTTCTTGAATCAGCAATGATAATGAATTTGCGAGAACTGGCCATTAGAAAAGTACCGATAAGTATTCCGCCAATACATGTCAGTAGAGCGACCTTCTCATATTTTTGAAACTTGAATATCAAAACCAATTCTTTCATCATAGTGTCATCCTCCGTCAACTTAGTAGAAGTGAATTTAATTTTCTCAGAGTACGTTTTATTCATTTTTTCTAAGTGAACTTTCTTAGTATCACGTATCTGACGTAGCCATACCCAAGGCCACTCGATAGAAAACCTCACAAAAAGGCCCACCGCTATGATCATAAGAATGTCAGTAAATAAACTAGCTATGTCAACTGTAGATGACCATTCGGGAAAGATGAAAGGAAGAACTATTGCCAAAATTGAGGGCAAAGCAATGACTGCTAGTGTGAATAGTCTAATGGAAGTATCATTTTGAAATTCGAGTAGCTCAAATTGCTTGAATGGGAAAAATACTGTATGAGTGTCTGAGTGTACATCAGTCAGAGCACTGTTGATATACTCCTCATTCTTATTCAAAGTCTCATGTTTGTATAATTTAGGTCTGTGGTTCTGCGTTGTTTGTTTGGCCCTCTTAGGAAGATGGACAGCACCTGCTTTTATTGGCCCGCTACCTATCACATTTGATCCATAGGAGGGAGAATGTGAACCATTTGAGCCTCTGAAAACTTGAGCACTATCAGGAGTAGATGGCAGGTTATTCATTTTCTGTTATTATCAGAATATAGTAAGTAAATTAAGGAAGTAAACGTCTTTTGTATAATGTGTATGTTGTCATCAAATGTAACCGCCCATCAACACTTATACTTGTAGCTCTGATTTTCGGTTGTTCTGTGGCAATTTTTTTTTGCAGCTGAGTGCACTTTGCAACTTCCCGAAACAGATGCGAAAATATACGAGTTTTCAAATCGAACAGAGAGGTATTGATTAGTATTACTTTCCTATATAAATCCTCCAAATAAATTATAAATAATAAATAAGTATGTATAACTGATGCCCTGCCTATGTACAATGTGTGCGGCAGTAGGTTGTTTGTAAAAAAAATACTATATACAACAAAAACTTCATCTCAATCATTATTATAGTACGGTAGGCAAGCTCACTTACCATCGTACAGACGAGGATCAACGTCAAATTTGGCCTTCTTACCTTTGTGTTTATACTGTTTGCTTTGTTCCAAACCGGTAGCAATCATGTCTGCGTAGTTTTCAATGTCGTTTTCAAACTCGGGGTTTTCGATACCAACAATCTTCTTCCATTTCTTCTTGCTCTCCTCTTTCAAGAAGGCCTTGTTCTGTTTCTTAGCAAGAGCCTCCAACTTGGACTTATTTTCACTGGATAAATGGTTCTTCACGATGGCACTCTTTCTACCCAAGGGCCATAAGTCACCGCTGGCAACTTTTCTGGCGTCATGATAAATTTGCTTACCCATACTCTTTGGTACTTGCCAGA
Organism: Hyphopichia wangnamkhiaoensis; assembly: GCA_030578475.1. Lineage (NCBI taxonomy): Eukaryota > Fungi > Ascomycota > Pichiomycetes > Serinales > Debaryomycetaceae > Hyphopichia > Hyphopichia wangnamkhiaoensis. The sequence goes on from JAJMSM010000113.1 coordinate 25,191, forward strand.
GTTCAATATTTCCAGAGGGTGCACTGACCATCATCTTCACATTTTTCTTGACTTTGGTTGGTTGGGAAATAACTCTAGGCCAATGGTTAGGATCCTCTCTATCAATGACAGTCGAGCTGTTATGGTCTCTTTCATATTCAATATTTTGAATTGATTTGATATCATTTGGTTCTCTTTGAGCGATTAAATAGGAAAATGACCCTGTCTCAGTATTGTTGGAACCGGGCCTACCTGAACCGGCCAAATTTTTCAATGTGTGTTTTGAAAGCTTATCTAAGCCAAACCCATCGTCAGCCGACTTGTCCCATTTAGTTGCAAGTCTACGACCTCTTTTCAATTCCATTGTATATTTGGGTCTTTCCACCGTCTTGCTGAAGGAACAGAAATTAAAACGATGTTTATGAGAAGAAATCTTATAATACTTAGGATCACCCAATTGTAATGGACATTTACCATGATGCGAGCATGGTGCAATAATACTTATGTGATAATCAACACTTTCAGGACTTAAAGAGTTTTGCTTTTGTTGTTCGGGAGTTTGCTTATCGCTTGGGGAGATAAATTCATAAGCTTCATCGTCTTCAAATTCGAACTTCATATCTTCTTCAGTTGGTTCCCCGTATTTTTCATTGATCTGCTGTTCAAGATTGATGTCATCATCGCCTTCGGCCCATGCCTCTGCCATCAATTGTTCATCTTCGAGTTCGTCTTCCTTTTCCAATTTGGCATATAATTCCTTTTCAAACTCAATGTCATCATCATTGATTAATTGATCTTCTTTTTTCAACTTTTGTGGTTTTAAAGTAGAACCTCTGATGTAAGGTCTGGGAACTTTACCAATTTCAGGTTGATAAGATTCAGGTCTGATCATGATTTGTCTTGCCCTGGCAATGGTCTCGAAACCCAAAGCATTGCCTCGTTCAATCAAGACCAAGTGACCTTTTGGTTTTAACAAACCGAGTATCATTTGAATATTCATATCAATATCACGAGGGAAGTTGTACTCTCTTGTAAGTAAAGATTGATTGACAATGATCAAATCATATTTCTTACTAACGGGTAATGTGTCTCTTAATTTAGATTTAATTTTAATTTTGGATGCGTCGACGGGACCGATATAATCACGTTCGTCTGGATGTTCACTTTGTGCTTCGTCTTGTTGTTGTTCATTTGCATTGGTTTCTTGTGGTTCTGTTACATTTTCAGTCAAGTTAACCGTTTGAGGTGAGTCTTCAGCTTCTCCTTCTCCTGGAACCTCGACTTCCACGATGTTTTCATTTGCTTGACGTGATAAGATAATTTTGGCTCGTTTCTTCATTTCAGTATTTCTGCGCCCAACCACATAAATATCCTTTTCCTTCGGAATCCAGTCTTCACCCATCACTTCATTTAGGGCCACCATACCGGTACCAGGACCGTAACCAATATCCAAGACATGCTGTGGATTGAAATTATCCTTACCAACTCGTTTTTGCAATTCGAGCAAGACATGATGGGCATGGGAGTAGTTTTGTAAAAACAAGGCAGCAATATGAGCATCACAATCCAAAGAAGATTCAGGGGCCTGCTGAATCTGATCATTACTGAGAGATTGAAAGATATTGGCTGCTCGTTCACGTAGTCTATCGGGTTGTGTGTTGCTTAAGATGTTGTTATTGATGACTTTGGCAATTTCCGCTGGTAAGCGAGTCACTGATCGATCTACCCGTCCCTTCAACGTAAGAGGGTGAAGTCGGGCCTCTTCCGCGTTTTCGCCCTGTATCAACGACCCATCCGAATTACGGAATGGCGAGTCAGACAACATGTCTTCACCTTCTTGTAACTCATCAGGCCCGCGATGCTTCTCAATATGTTTATCAAAATGATCCGCCTGATTGATCTGGTTTTGTTTCTTCAAATTTTCACTTATCACCAACTGTCCAAACGTCTCACTACTTCTGATTCTGTCAAATGGAAGTGGTGACTCCTCGTTACCAACCCCATCTTCGTGTTTAATGAAATCATAAGTGCTGGGATCCATGCGTTGAAGTTTTTTTTGCGATGAGGTTGCATTCTTCCTAACACTGTGGGCTAGCCTGGCATACTGAGACCAGCTTCGCTGTCTGTTTCCAATATTTCTGAGCAACATACTTCAACAGACTATCTTCGTATTGGTTATCGCTTTGGGTCGTATGTAGTAATGAATTTTCCAGTGAAGTTATCTATGAAGCCATCTTTCTTTCTTTCTCTTTTTGAATTTATTTTCATATACGATTTCTTGTGTGCAGTCTCTAATTGTAAGCAATCAGCAGAAGTTGTTTGGCGGATTCGAACCTGCGGTTCGAAATCGACTTTCGTGAAAAGTGCAGGTTGGAGCAAAAAAATGCGATATGACTGGCTCAATGGGAAAAAAAGAAGCCTCGAGTAATTATGATTTTTTTTTAAAGAAATTGTGCCAGTGGTTGAAAAGTATACAGCAACCAGACGTGATCCACGACAAAACAATTGATCCACATAGACACAGGAGAAGATGTTTGCAAGACTGTCCATACGCCAGAGTGTGCCCGTGTTGGCCAGTGTTGGTGCAGCAGCCACCACTATTGTTTACGGGAGCCAATCCACCGTTCACAACGAGAGTAAGCGTCGTTTCTACGAAGATGAGCCAAATGTGGTCCCTATTCCAGGTACCGTGACTCCTGCAGCTGGGTCCGAGGTCAAGATACTAGGCCCCAACAGATTGGTTGACGGTATTTCGGTGCGTTCGCCCACTGGGTTGGAATCTGCGTTCAAGAGCGGACGAGAATCATTGATTGGAGCCTATGATAGTTTACAACAATTCTTAAACTCCAAATATACCCAGTACTATCACACCGAGAGACAAGTCACCACCACGGTGAGTGACTTGCACAATAAATCTGAGGATCTTTTACCCAACGGAATATATATTTTGATTGCCGCATTATCAGGTAATATTATGGCTCGCCAACGAGGTTTCTTAGCTAAGGCTACTTTCCCCGTTATCTTGGGGGTGGCTTCTTTCAAGTACTTCTTACCTCAAACTTTCCAGAACACCACCGGGTTTGTTTGGAAATTGGAAGAAAAATACGTACCCGAATTGGCTCATTCACAACAAGTTTCTATTGAAAAGGCAGATGAATTGGTACACAAGCTCGAACAGACTAGCGAATCAAGCCAAAAATCATTGCAAAACAGGGTTCAATCCTTGAGAAAATCCATCGCTGACGTTACCGGGTTGAACATCGATGGTGATGCTACCAAAAAATAATCCCCTTTCCTTTCTTCTTCTTTTTCTTTGAAAATTACACGTGCAGCCTGAGACAATTGTCACGGTTCCATTGTGTGCCGATGTATTACATCCTCATATACGATAAAGATACTTTCAAAATGCCCCTTCTCTCCATTCCTTCCTCTTCTTGTAAACGATCAATTACTAGCTTAATGAACAGACATTAGACATACGCACTTAGACTTAACCCGTAGCATACAAGTTAAACACCCTCATCTATCGTCATCTTTCCCTCGACTGACACAACCAATGGCATCAACCATATAGCTCTGTTGCAGCTCGTTAATTGTGGTTTGCGTTAATTTTTCACAAAGCGTCGCTCACCTAAAAAACAAACAAACAAACAACTAACAAAAATAAAAAAATTGCATGAAAAAAATAGAATCGGTTGCACAACTTTGGATTTTTTTCGGCTGCAAGTTTACAAAAAGGTGGCCGTGTAAAATCACATCTAAATAAACAACAATAAACAGCAATCTGTCAGGCGATTTCAACTAACCCCCATTGGTCAGATAGCTTGGTTTCGTTACTAGCTGTGTACTCGATTAAGTAGCTGTTCAAAGCTCTTTGAAACAAACTTAACCCTTTCACGAGAGATCAGTTGGTACGATAGCGAGCCCAGCTGTTAACCAAATCTTAATCCCATCCTTTAAAAAGAGAGAAAAATAAAAGAGAAGGGCCTATACGATGTTCAATGTTAAGAAGCCTAATACCGTTTATCGCCTCAACGACTTGACTGACGGTGGTAACTCACTTAAGATTGACAGTAACATTGTTTCAGCAACCACCAGTACCACGTCGCCTACAACTACATCTAAATCCATCTTACCCAAGTTTTCCACCGCTGCGTCAAGTTTCTCAAAGTCAAGCACTCCCATCTCTGATAATAGTGCAGCTACTGTCTTGAATCGACCAACCACTGCTCTTTTTAAAGTGTTGGAAAAAATGCCCTTCAATATTCCTCACTTTGCAACTTCCGAAACAAGCAAAATGTCTGCAACCCCCGATTCTGATCAGAATTCTAAGGCTGGATCTCATACTAAGCAAGAAGACGTTCTGGCCGCTACGTTGGAATCTAAAATCAATAAAGTTCTTAAACATGAAGCAAAAGCCATGATTGCCAGAGATGAGCTAATCAAAGATTTCCAACGTTGGACCACCGTGATTCCTAATAGTGTTAGTTCCAACATGGTGAAGGAGTTTGGTGAGTTATTAATGTGCCAAAAATGTACCGATGCGGCTTCACTTGATAAATTAAGCCAATTGAAGTCTCATTTGGCTTCCGTGAATGAACGAGAAAAGAAACAGAGAGATTTGATTAGTGCTCAAAGTAAAATCTTAAAATCAATCAAGGAAAGTGAAGCTAAGTTTGGTCATAATGCCACCCAAACTGCTTTATTACGAGAAGCTTTGGAAGAAAACATCTATAGCTTGGAAGTGGTAGAATTACAATTTGTTAGATCCATAACAGAGAGTTTGAAAGAGGCCTTTGTTGATTATATAACCACCATGCATTCAACCTCATTTAAAAATTATGCTGCTTCTGGTCAATTTTATGAAAGATTGATAGCTGAAGATGAAAATGCTAATCCACAAAAAATAAGCAGTCGGGACCCAGAAGGAGCCATTGCCGTATATAATAATAGAAGAAATTATGTTTCATCAAGCTCGTCTACTCCAGCGGTTGGTAATTCCAGGACCGCTAATGATCATCCTCACACTCATGATAACGGAAGGTTACATAGTTACCCGATTAGAATGGTGAATAATGATAGACCTGTGACCGAATTATATCTGCATCTGAATAGAAGCAATCCTGAATATCTGAGAGAGCAGAAGTATTCTGCATCAGAGAATAAAAAGTTTCTTGACCAAGACCAGAAAGATATATATAGTCATGGATTAGATGTGTCTCATGACTATCGTGAGCCAGGCGTAATCCACAGTGGTGAATGGACCTAATCTTTCAATTCGAAAATTTGTAATATTACTTTAAAAAGGAAATTAGATAAAAAAAAATGGTTAAATTGTTTTCATATTTTTCAAAATAAACAAAAAACATCAGTCGGGGTATATAGAATTTACAAAGTAGGTAAGGTAATAAAAATGTGTATCATTATTGTCATTAGATAAGCCTTTTGAATGAGGAAAAAGCCTCTAGAGGGTATATAAATATAGAAATATGTACATGCATGTATGTCAGAAAAAGAAGGGATTCCAGTTAATTAGATAATTTGTTGACCGTTTGTATTTGGTTATTACCATTCTTGAAGAATTTCTTACCAATTTCATAAGAAGATATCATGATGGCACATGAAGGAGCAATCTTCATTAAACGAGGACCAAATCCGGAATATAAGGCACTAATACCTTCCTTTCTATAAATATTTATAAGGAATTTAAACATGGATGGTTTCTTAACTTTCTCACCCTTTGAATGCGCTTCTTGAGTGGTAATTTGTAATCTAGTCTTACCAACATCAAATGGATTTGTGAAAAAAGCGGCTATAGACCCAGCGATCGAACCGGAAAGAAAACTAGATGTGAACACTTTCCAGTCTTCATTTGGATTATTACAATCAATTTTCAACAAATCACTAAATTTGGATTTGAATATTTCATAACACGACCAGTAAACCCCCGAAAATGGAACGTCTCTCCACAACGTGATTTGTAAACCGGTGAATAAAGTACGAATCCCACGTTGACGTAATATGGAGTAAGAGTCACGAAGTAATGTTTTCAAGATTTTAGAATTAGATGAACGATCCTTCATATCTGATGGTATCGATTGTAATCTAGTTTTAACTAGTTCGATTGGAGCCACAAAAGTTGCAGCCATAATTCTAGCAAAAGAACCACACATGAGTGGATTTAAAGGATGGTATGCAATGGGTGAATGATCTCTAATATACTCGTACCCAGTGAAATAAATAATATTTGATGGAATGGCCATAAGTAATGTTAATGAAAGTCCACGCCATAAAGTGGGTAAACCTTCATTTCTACTTATATTAACAAAACCTTGGAATGTCGAGTTAATACGCGAACAGTTTGGACCCGATTTACAATAACCACTATTGATCCAGAAAAGTTCGGGTGATTCAGCCACAAGCACATCCGTAGGGGCACCAGATGATGATGCTGCTGCCGCAGTGGCGGACGCAGCAGGCACTCTTGGAACCGTGGGCATTCTGGGTGTTATGGGAGTCACTGGCGTGGAACTGATCTTCTGCCTAGCATTCTGGACTGCACTGGCTTTTACGAGAAGATTAGGAACATTATTATCCACAGGAGGCAATTTTGCATTACAACAAATGTTATTCGAAGGTAAGATTTCCTGTTGTTGTATTCTGATTCTAACAACATCGAACGGCGTCACCACCAAAGACGTAATGAACGAGCCCAGGCATGCACTTACCATTCTCTGAATGGCGGTGATATCCTCTGTGTTGCCAGAATTGCCAACCGGTAAGTGTTCTTTGATGGCCCGTTTGACAGTTTGATTGCCAAAATGGAGATCGTTCTCTTCGATCCCCGCCGCTAGCTCGGAGGACATAGACATTATTGCAATGGACTAGCGTATGACTTTAATGAGTGCACGTCACCAACAACAAACAAATGACAGAAGAAATGCTTTGTCTTTTCGATGTTTTCAACTACTATAATTTTCAAACGTGTATATGAGTCTTTCTTTCTTTTATTTTTCCATATATTTTTTTTTTTCTTTTTTCTTCCTCGTTCTTTTCTTTTTTTTTTTTGTTTTGTAAGCAAAACGAAAAAAAGAAAAATAAATGATCGGCCCTGCACATAGTCGCTCTCTGGTTGTTATGCGGTTTCTTTGCTTTCTGGCCTGACTGAGCTGCGACCCTCTCCGATGCCGGCATTAAGAACCAGCAAAACGATACAAGATGATAGGAGATGAAAAAGATAGCCCAGCTGCAAAATGGGGAAAGTAGAAATTGCACAATAAATGAAACGGACCCAACAAGAAATTGGCAGCTTATGTGTCAAACAGAAATGGGCTAATGAGGAGAACTCGAGGTATTAAATGTTTATTTTTGTTGATATATATTTTTACAAGGAAACCTATAAATATTCCAGAATGATGTCGTTACATGTGTACACGTTGATGTTAGCGTCCTGGTTATAATTTGTGGCAATCATCATGCGATGAGGGTGGAAAGAAGTACTTGAAACGTAGTTGGAGGTTCTATTACTCAAGTAATTTTCGTGAGGTTTACGTAAAGTGGAAATCAAATCACCAGAAGTAGTCCAAATATTGACCGATTTTGAACCCGTGGTAATGATAGGAGCATGTTCGTGTACGTCGAGACTTCTGATTGATTTTTCGGGTGAATTATCATAAGTCACCACGGGATCATTTAATCGAATATCCCAAAGATTGACATAACCATCAGAAGATCCACTAACCAATTCACGGAACCCCCCTCTTTGCATATGAATGTTTCGTATGGATCCACGGCCCGTGAAACCCTTCTGACCTGAGTTGGTGCCATTGGCACCGTGTGGGTTACGTGAAGGGTGCCAAGTTTTAACCATCGATTCTCTCGAATCAAGTCTACGATCGTAAACTCGTAAACTACCATCGTCAAACCCAGCCACGAAGATGTTCCCCGCAACTTGATCTGAGGTCAAAGAAGTAATCGAAGATACTGATCTCGCAGGAATGTCAACTAGACATAGTTCACGAGGTGCATCCCATACCCTAATAATCTTAACATCACCACTGACCAAAAGTGAACCTCGAGATTGTTGCCATTCAGAAATCAACCCAGAACTCTTAGAGGTTAATAACAAATCCGTCAAGGCTCTCCATGATGCAATGGTCTCAACTTTGCGTTCCTCGTCTTCTTCTTCGTTGGCAGTGTGGAATCGCTTATAAATCTTGATTACCCCATCTGATGAACCGGTCAACAAGAGGGGCAAATCATCTTCATTCAAAAACTTCATATCGGTGATCTTGGTACCAAAGGGATTACCATTGGAGAATTTATGGACAACTTTCCCAACCTCCCAATCCCATACCGAAACGGTATCCTTCTCATCACTAGCAACTAAAATCTTTTCAAACTGAGTGAATTTGATCAATTTGGGTTGTGATTTATTGTTCAAAGTAATGGGTGGATTACGATTCCAATCACCTCTAACTGCCATCTTCTTTTGGGGTTGAGTTTCTTGAATGATTTGTTCATTTCTATTACGTCTCCATAATCTTTTAATATATTCTTTAGACCCCGGTTCTTCAATCTCATTCTTTGACATTTGTGGTTCTTGGAAGTATTCACAACTGTATTCGAAAAATCCAGACTCATCGGCTAATTCAGATACAACTGACAAATCACGGGGAACGTATCGAGGTGTCTTGGGTTTATATTCAGCACCATAAGTACTAGGAGTAGGTCCTGAATTCAAAATACGAGTGAAATTTTTCAAGTCATGCTCCTCATTAATTTGGAAGCTCTTAAATAATTTGGAAATCGATAAATTCTTCAATTTCGATGAAATTGATTCGGCATCAGAATTATCATCATTATTGGATCCTGGGCTGCCGTTCAATTGAGATTGATATAACCCATTCAAGTTATTTGTAGATGCAGATCTGGTTCTCATAGAGGTACCATCAATTAATAAATTAGTTTTTCTGTTACTAGCAGCACCACTGGATACTTGTCTTCTTGCTGGTTCTGTACCATTACGATGTTGACCGATTGGGCGATTGATTATGGGCTGCTTGAAGTTTTCCCCTATGGTGATAGTTGATTTACTCAATAAGTAATCTTGCATTTCTTTAACCAAGGGCGATAATTCACTTTGGTTCAACTTCAACATGATTGAATCAATCAAAGTTTCCGCTAATTGTTTCACTTCTAAATGAGGATCTTCGGATAAGATCAAAAGTGCCTTCCATATGGAGCTGAAAATGGAGCAATAAGCAGGCGATTTCTTTCTAAACTCATGCAAGTAGTTGGCATTATCAATTAACACAATTTCCTCTTCGAGCTGATTGAAGGCCACCACCAAAAAGAACTTGGTGTAAATCTTAACAAATCTATTGATAAAGTAAACAATTTCTTTTCTGACCATAGATGATCCATCACCCAACAAACTCAATATAACATTGGCCAATTTCAAATCTTGTTGCTTCAATTCGTCTTTCCTCAAATCAGCATTGATGTTTGAAGGTTGGCCCCTTGGTGGCTGTTGCTGTTGTTGTTGCAGTGACTGTGAAGTTTCATTAGGTTCACTTAAGAAATTGGTTATGGCTAAAATAATTGAAGTTCTAACTTCAGGAATAGGATCGTTGACCAATGTTAAGAAATTGTTAAGATAGCCATCTTTATATATAATCCACCTTCCGTCTGGATAACGCAACCATAATTGTGACAAGAGCAATGAACACCATTGACGTAATAATGGGTTTTCACTGGTGGCCAAAAATCTCAAACAGTTATTGATAAGCTCAATCGAAAAGCATAAGCGTTGACCATTCCTAAAATCTTTAATGAAAAGTGTAAGAATAAAGGCACTCATAGCCTTATGATCATCATTTATCAATATATTGGCGGCATTATTCCCACTTATACTTCCTGGAGCTCCAGGAGCCCCAATTTGATTAGATGGATTGGAGTTCAAAATCAAGTAAAAATAATTATACCCTTTGTCTTTACATAATTCTTGCTGTGTACTTTTGTAATCGATGGCCATTATCCTTGCCCAAATGAAAATTAAGACAGGTTTCAATTCTTGAGCAGGACTTAATAATAACTTTAAAACGTAAGGAAATATACCAATTGATAAAGAGAGATAGACCGCCCAAGGGCCCAAATCTAAGAATTTCGATAACAAAATCAATGCTCTCAAACGGTGAACTTGGGACAACAAAACCTGTAACACAATGGGAAGTTGTTCAGGAGCATCTTTAGTGGATGGACCGGCGTATTTAAGCCAAATTTCAAATGCAGTTAGTTGTTGTTCAAAAAATGTTGAATGTTGATAATTGGTTAAATTTTGACTAGGTAAGGCGGTTTGCAGGGCCCGTCCATTAGGAAGTTGAGGGGGTAAGGCTTGTGTTCCATTTGGGGTTGTAAGTGGTGCACTCACTTGCTTGTTAGCAATATTAGTATTTACCTGGGGCCCTGGAACGGCTCCACCTGAGGTTCCATTTAATTTGACGGTAGATGGTTGGGGAGCCAGTGCAAAGTTTTTATAAGTACTCAATTGACTATCCGTAGTAGGGCTAGGATTATTATTTCTGATTAATTGAGCAAACACTTGATCAATAGCTAAATCCCAAGAGTCCCACATAGGATGGAATCTTACTAATTCTGGTAGAGGTGGGTCACTAATAGGGTTACAATTAAGATGAGGCATGATTCTTTTCGCAAGTAAGAAGTTTCTGAATAAAGCCGCCACCATTAAATCCTGTCTAAACAAACGCTTGAAAATAGGACGGGATAGAGAGGTCCATGCAATAGTATCGGTAATGGCGGTGAAGATCCAGTTTAATTCACCCAACGGAGTTCTTCTGTCGGTCAATTTACCCGGTATGATTACATTACCAATGGGATTCCGCGGTAGTAAACTGTAGTAATTTTTCTTAAGGGGAGATTGCATGATGAGCCATTTGACACTTATATCAATGGGACAGGTTAAACAACAAGTGAATAAATCAGCTGGCAAGTCAGGGCTCATTGGTAAAAGTTCATTACTTTTACATGCAGCTAATTGTATTGAATCCAAGTATGCAGAGGTAGGGGAAGGAGCACTCATGTCATGATTACCATCATTATCGTCATCGATTCTTTTTTGTACGAATTTTTTAAAATTATGGACAATGTTACCAGCACTGTTACAATCATAAACGAAAATCACTGGTGCACCCAACCATGTTTGTAAATCGTATAATGAAATGGGAATATATTGGGTATACCCACGGTTGAACACCCATATTTCACCACTTGCTGTAGGTTGTGGGACCCCATGACCATTATAGTGGAATAAGATTCTTTCTTCCTTTGCACTTCTTCTCAAAGTATTACAGAATCTTTTAACGTCCTCAACGCAGGGATCCAATGATTGTTTGTATCTTGTTCTTAATGAGAGGGTTTCATATTGTGATTGCAAGTTTTTACCGATCGATTCTATTGCCTTTTTCATATCGGGGTACGATGAAGGATCACACCAAGCCTCGTATTTAGCACACGGATAAGTTTTCATGATATCAGGCGGATCAACACCCAAGTTCAAACATAGCACAAGCACAGCACTGATTGTCTTTTGACGTTCACGCATGATTTTCCAATCGGTAATAGGCTGGTAGTTACGCTGATGTTCTGGAGATTGTTTTGTTTCTTCTGATATGGGATTACCATTTGTATTATGTCTTTTGTCATCAAAATAAATGTAAAAAGTATTAGCAAGCAGGGTAAGAAAATTTTCCGAATTGTAGTCTTCATCAAACCCATGTCTCATTTTATCATTAAGAGGCTGCAACGGTCTGGGACCGTAATATACCACTTGTTGACTCGCCATGATATAATGCTCCCTTTTTCTCTAGTATTTTTTGGGGACTTTCTTTCTCCACCTATTAAGATGAATATGCTTGAACAGACGGGTTAACAGGAAGACCCTTATGCAGATGATTTTTTAAGCTAGTATTTCAATGATGCAAGTGAGATAAGGCTGGCAAATGTATTGATTAGATGAATTGAGCTAAGATTGATTCACCTCGACCATTAGCGCTTGAGATAAACGAGCTGAGTGAGAAAAAAAAAAATAGAGCGCTTAAAAGATGTTATCGATCAAATTAAAGCTCTGCTTCGGATGCCGCACTGAAAAAACGAGTCACGTGCAGGTATAAATGATAGACTTACAAAGGCGGTTTTTAGAGGACGTTAATCATATATTTAAACTATACTTAGGCAATAAGATAAGGCAATGTGATGAGAGGTATGAAATGAAAATGCAAAAAAGAAACGAAAAGGTATAAATGAGAAGCGGAGGAGATCGAGAGAATTAACAAGTGGAACTATTTTTTGGGTCAACCAACTTTCCTTGCCAGCTATAATACTTACTCATATCGACATGGTGTTTTTTACCATTACCAGCTTCGTACATGGAACAACCATATAAGGAGGCGTAAGGAGGTGTGTATAAATGCAACGAGACAGCGTATTCATCAGTGGAAGGATTGGAGATCTTGTGTAAGCCAATATCATCCGAAATGTAGCCCACTTCTTCCCGGTTAAGAATGGTTTCTTGTTTGGGAGAAAGTTGGGAACCTACTGATTCGGGAATATCGTACAAAGATTCCTGTAATTTACCCTTCAAGATCTTCATACAACAATGAGCGTTGGCATGATCATGAATGGCACTAGACTTGGTAGGACTCCACACAAGAATAAGTAAGTTCGCATTCCCATTAATATCAACCACCCCATTTCTGGTGTAATTACGAGAACGATCATGTAAGGCGAACTTCCCCCATTCCAGTTCATCAGATTGGTAGCGTTCCATGACTTCTTTAACCTTGACAATGTCGATATCTTCCAGGGAAAGACCTTTATTGGGTCCTAAAACCTGTTTGAGTTCTTCAATGAGTTTGCCAAAGTTGTTATTGGGAATTTCGTCCTCCGTTGGTTCCACGGTTTCATTCTTAGTAGAACCAGAGGCTGGTGATGAAGCAGAGGCAGGTGCAGAGACGGGTGCTTCAGAGATAATACGATGGAAAGATCCGCATTTGCAGGGAGCAGGCGAGGACGTGGAGGAGCGCATTAAAGGCGAAGCATAGGCATTATTTTGCTGATTACTATCAAAATGGCTGGTTTGGTTGATTGTCAACATGATGAACTAGTATTTTCAAAATCGAAGAATGAACGAAAAAAAAAAAGCGAAGAGAAGAAGTTTTTCTTTTTTTCCTATGATTTTGTTTGTGAGAGTGTTGGTCAAAACAGGTAAGGGCCGACGATGACAAGCAGAATGAACAAATATCACTTGACTTGACGAAATGCGAGTTGTCTAATAGCTTGACTAAATGATAGGGATATCAGTATAAGCTCAAACAACCAGGAATTTAACCACTATTTATAAAAATCACAGAATCACCACCCACAAAAAATAAACTAACGTG